>WBNM01027991.1:0-28842 GCA_013399055.1 Ramphastos sulfuratus | reverse complement strand
ATGCAGGGAAGGGGGGGGAAAGAAGAGACTCCAGGGAGAAAAGAGACAAAAAATAATCCGGGGCGGGGGGAAGAATCCGGAGGAAAAAAAGAAAAAAACTTATCCAGGAAAATAATAATAATAGAATCCAAGGGGGAATATCTAGGAAAATCTAAAAAAATGAAAAGAAAAAGGGGGGAAAAAAAGAGATAATTAAAAAACTAAGAATATGGAAGTGAAATCTTGGCAACCTGAAGCTAGATCATCAAGAAGATTGATAGAAGTTGTAGAATTATAGAATTGTTTTGGTTGGGAAAGACCTCTCAGATCACCGAGTCCAAACACTGACCTAGCACCACCATGGCCGTTAAAGTCTTAGCTGCATGAGGGCAATGAATCACCCAGACACCTACAGCCACAGTTTGCTTTCCGCTGGAAAGTGTCCGTGCAAGGACTCGGAGGACAGAATTCCATGGCTCCCGTGCAGCAGTGCTCGGAGGTCAGCATTGCTAATACCCTTAGCAACCCCTCGCCACTGATCACGCAGCCAAGCGGCTCCACACAAATCTCAACCCGAGCCCTGCCAACGTGAAGGATTTCTCTGCACACAGAAGAACACCAAAGCAGCCACCACCTCCCACGCACCACTCCTGTCTCCAGCCTCCCCAGCAGCGCAGAGGATGAGGAGATACCGTTTAGCACACCAAAACCAGCGCACAACACACTACTTAGCGCTTAGATGTGACAACACTCCAAACGTTTGCAAATGGGAAGACACCCTAGCACGGGAACAAAAGAGGTTGCCTGTCCCACACAAAGCAAACCCAACAGCATCATTCTCCTCCACTGTCACAAAACAAGCACACGATCCGGAGGACAAGCAGACAGCTCACCTCCAGAGCTGAGCCATTTCCCACTCCACCTGGAAGGCAGGGGAGAGTTCTATCTGCAGCGAGCTCACTTCATTTACAAAACCTTAAGGGAAAGAACAATCCTGAGTTTCTTAAGGTGTGCTGCACCGTGAGGTGTCAGGTGTGTGAGCAAGTAGAGCAGCAAACAAGCTTACCAACTCAATACTCCACCAAGCAAGTCACACTCAGCATTGGTTTGCTTTCACACTCACAATCCCAGTATCCCACTTCAGGCCACCCCATTCCCTTCACTTCCTCTCCACTCCCAGCTCTCTGCTGCAGGCACTCATCTGCCAGATTATATCCACTACTTCATTTGGTGCTTCAAAAGAGTTATAGTCTGGAATACCAAATTCCAAAAGACCTGTTCCCAACACTTGAGACCACTAGGAGATTTTCAGTACAAAATGAAGACTTGAATGGAGGGTTCCATTCCCTTTCTGCATAGTTCTCCAGGGAGGAAAGCCCCAGATAAACTCTTTAGATATCCAAGATTCATTTCTCATACTTCTGTTGTGTGATTTTGGGCTGTAAAACACACATCAAGAAACAGATCTTTAAGAAATTTTGCATGGGTGAACACAAATCCATTTCTTCCTTGCTTTTAAGTCTAGCTCTATAAATTCCTTCAACTAGCTGTTTTTTAGGGAAAAAAAAAACCACCAACCATGCTATCTTTTGGAACCATCTCAGCTTCTGTCTGAAATAAACTCTTGCCTTTCTCTGCAGGCCATGATGTAGTCAGCACTCTCATCTATTACTGTCCACTACTAAAAACAGCCTTTCCTGAGCAAGAGGTCCCTTAAAACACAGCTGTCCAAGTCATCCTCATCCATCACATTTTCTTATTACATTTTGAAAGCTCAAACACAGAAATTCTCCCCACATAGAAGGTGGGAGGATAAACACTTGAAGTGCAGCTTGAAGAGACAAACTTAGCACACCGATGCTTAAGAATGGAGGGAGGAAACATCCAATTTCAAGTCTGTTAGACAAAGGGGAATCCTGAGATGGTGTTCTGTGAAAGCCAAAACCAGGGATGACACAAACCAAGATTGGTTTAGAATCATAGAATGGTAGGGGTTGGAAAGAACCAGAGCAGGGTCACCAAGGGCAGGTCACCCAGGAACACATCCAGGTGGGTTTGGAATCTCTCCAGAGAAGGAGACTCCACAACTTCTCTGGGCAACCTGCTCCAGCACCCCCACAGAAAAGAAGGTTCTTGTTCAGTTCAAGTGGAACCTCCTATGCTCGTTTGTACCCACTGCCCTTTGTACTATCTCTGGCCACCACAGAAAGCAGCCCAGCCCTATCCTCTCGACCTTTAGCTATTTATATACATTTATAACATCCCTTCTGTTTTTTTTTTTTTTTTTCCAGGCTGAAGAACCTCAGGTCGCAGCCTCTTGTAGTATCAAAATTTTAAGTGAAGATTTCTTTTGGCTTCAGCAATTACGTTTCACTCAAGTGCAGTATTAGTTTACTTTATGCTATGGTAGAATCATAGAATAGTAAGGTTGGAAGGGACCTCAAGGATCATCCAGTTCCAACCCCCTGCCATAGGCAGGGACACCTCCCACTAGTACAGGTCATTCAAGGCCTCATCCAACCTGGCCTTGAACATCTCCAGAGAGGGAGCAGCCACAACCTTCCTGGGCAACCTGTGCCAGTGCTTCACCACCCTCACTGCAAACAACTTCCTCCTAACATCCAGTCTAAATCTCCCCTCTGCCAGTTTAAACCCATTGCCCCATACAGCACTGGAAACTAAACCTAAGTGGAAAGCATTTGATTTGACCAAAGGGAAAAGAAAAGCATCTGCAAGGGCACAGTTGTCCATGCAGGATGGAGTGGGGCTAAGTGCTCAAGAGCCAGTGGACAGTTTAAGAAGGTTCTTCACTCCATCTTCTAGCACCACACAGCCCTAGGAATTTGGAGCTCTGGTTACATCACTCTGAGCACAAGCTCTCCTACAATTGATCCGAGAGAGATTCTGGCACCCAGAAATGTAAGCATTTGAACAACTGATCAGACAATTCCCACTCTTATATCACAAAAGCACATTGTTATCTATTTCCAGCTGATCAAGCAGTACTGGTCACCAACTGTCCCAAAGCATATAAACACACTTTTTTGTGTGTGTGTTTTCAGAGCCACAGAGCTCAGCGTCAAGGTTGGGTGGTTTAAACTGCATCCCACGCAGATGCTAACACCTTAATCAGCAAAAACAGGAGGCATGTTCATCACTAAGAAAAACAACTAATTTTGAGGTGGGAAAACAGTTCAAAATAGCCCTTCAATACAGTACAAAATATCACTCTGTTATCCCTCTTCAGCACGTCTTTCCCAAGCATTTCTCTTCCCAGTAGCAGGCAGAGCCCCAGCAAGATGACCATAGATAGAATCACAAAGTTCCTGAGGCAGCTAAGACCAAAAAGCAGAGTGGGTTTCCAGCCACAATTCTGTGCCATTGCAATTTTCTGCTACGTGTAGTGCACCAAGAGGCAAAACTTCCCACAGTGTCACATGAAATGCCTTGAAAACTGAGACACACATCATATTTGAATGTGCTGAATGTGGCAGGATGCACTTGCAAAGAGAAGATTGACACTTTCACATGGGTCAGAGATAACCCTGACATCAGAAAAAAATCAACTAATCCACAAAGGGGAAGCTTCTATCATTACAGCTTTCAAATGAGCAAGTTCCCCCTTCCAGAAAACCACAACGAGACACAGGAGCAATTGTTTATATGTCAGAGAAACTTTCAGTGGTGTAAGGAATCTTTAGATAGCTTCAAAGACTAATTCAAACCTGCATCTGAAAGACTTAGTGAGTGGAGGAACCGAGGAACTCAATTCCAGATGCTGTCCCCAGCTTTGTCACTGATACTGGGAGGACACTATTACTGCTCAAGAGGAGAGCAAAACACATGCCTCAGACAAGAAATCACCTACAAAACAACCACCAAAACCCACAGGTCTTCACCAGTCATCACATGCTGAGAGATGACTTTTTGTAGCCTGGGCTTCCTTTTTTCTGTCTTTAGTGGCTGCAGATCATCAAAACAATGCTTTAAAAGCACCAATCTCTTAAAAAAAAATAGGAAGCTGGTATCCCTCAAAACCAGATGCAGTTACTGAGGTTGTTCTGTATGAAAATTATCTTAAAGATTAGCACAGCAGGGAAAAAAAAGGGCAAGAAACCTAAGTTAATTGGGAGACACTAACGGGTAAACAACTCCAAGTGACACACTACAATTATCCACCACCCAGCAGTCATCTCCTCCTCCTCCTGCTAACACTGGCTTTCAGTTCTGTTGGGTCCATTTCTGCCTTTTTTAGGGAGTGATGATACTCCTACACACCTTTGCTTTGTTGAACTGAGCCAAATTCTTCCTATCTGCTCTTAAGAGTAAAAACAAGAGCTTTTCACAACCCTCTACAGCTAAGTCAGCCCTGAGTGTTTCTCCAGATACCCAGAGGCTACACTGCTCCAGAGACAGGCACACATCCCCATCTGTGCACACACCTTCCATCACTCCGCCACATCAGCAGCTAGTTCAGATAACCACTACATTTCTCTGCTACTTCTCATATCATCATCTTGGGGCTTTTTTTTCCCTTTAAATACAAGAATCTTACTATATCCCCAAATCATCACTTCCACTTCATAGCAGCTCCTCTCAGTTATCACTTGGTGGACTTTGTGAGGTCTCTTAGTTCAATGTGAACACCAAAGAACAAGTTTAAACCCACTGTTTTGGCTTCTCTCTCCAGACAGATCCAAACTCCTTGCCCCTGATCCTCAATGCTAATGACTGCAGAAAACCCAAGCCAAAAATCCAAGGGTCCTGCCCCTCACCTGCTTTTTCTGATTTCACACAGGATGCTTTTCCTTCCTGCAGCAATCCCATCTCCACAGTATTTAGTGAATTTAAAATCTAAGAAATCTACTTTATTCCTCTAACTTTTATTCCCAGGATGGTGAGCTTTAAACCTGATAAAATCTGCCATTTTTAAGACATCCTTTTATTCCAATTTCTTTTTACCTCTTTATCCTTTTAATTCAGCCTCTCCGAGTATTTCAGACATCTCTGCCCAAAGCTGCAATGGAGCACTTACTGAATTTTACAATCACAAGATGCTGCCTGTCCTTATAGCTCTTGTTTCAGCTTTGTTACTCCCATAAGGAAACTTCCACAACGAATTCACAATTTTTTCCTTCTGTAACAACTCTGACAGCTTTTTTTGACCATCCAAGATTATTTCCCTAAGCTTTTTCCCAAGACAGATCCTTCCTTTCTGTCTTCACTTGGCCTCAGACAGCGGCAAGGCATTCCAGACTCTTCTGCCACATCCAGTGTTCATTCAGTCTTACTCGTTTTGGTCAGCATACAAAGCTGGACAGGATGAAATTATTTTCTTTAAGGAGCCTTCATATGGTATTCTTGAGACCTAAGCTTTCCACAGCTCCAAGAAAACTAGCATCTTTGAAAGGTGTCTGTACATAACCCCCTTTGAAAGTGCCAAGATAAACACATCCTGAGCTTTTTATGTCAATTGGAAAGGCTGCATAAAACTAGAAAGGTTTGAAGACTGCCTGCTGACAGCAGGCCCTGATGTTTATGACCTGTCTGATGGAATGAAGCTGCCCAATTCCCTTCGCAGCCCTCCTCAGATCTATTCTCCCTCAGCAGAAGCTCTACGCTAGCAAAGGAGATTTGGCAGCCTGCAAGAACTATCAGGTTCTGGTGGGATATGGGGAGGTGACAACTCCATATCCAGAGACCTCTTTTCAAATAGCTGTTATCTCCTGCCAGGATCAGTTGGGAGATTTCAGCTTTCACGTTGCATTACCATTTCATAGCAGATTTCTCATTCCAGCAATCACTTCCACAACTGAAAAACGTTCGCACCGTAATGCCAGGAAGCTAAGGAATTAAGGATTCACCAACGGCACTCACAAGCTCAAAGCAAAAGCATTCAGCTTGCAGCACCTCTTCCAGCAACTCTGAAGAGAAAGGATGTCAAAAGGTAGCTCTGACACTGCAGCACTGAAGTCAAGTTCTAAGTTAATGTCCTTAAATTCTATTAGTAGCCTCTTATTCTCACACCACCAATCTCCACGCAATGAAGTAAGAATATTTGCGAAATAAGTCTTCACCTGTGTCTAAATAAAACTGACATCTAAATAGAGCCTAGCAAGGGAGCAGCAGTCTGGCAGGGAGCGAGAGAAAAACCCTTCTCAGCAGCAAAAAGCCTCCTTCCCCAGCAAGCATCAGCCCTAGTTTGGATGTCAGCTCTGCAAGCACAGAGCAGGGAGGCAAGAAAATATCTTTACTCATCCATAGCACCGCCCTGAAGATGAACTGAACTGGAACATCATTAAAAAGCAACTGTGTCAAGATACATTCCTGCAGCTCTGCCCCTATGATTTTGCTGTGGAGGAACTGCCCAAAGCAAACTCAGATGCAACCAATAATGCTGCACAAGTGAGGCAAAATAACACAGCAGCACAGAAGCATTTCCAAAAGGGGTTTCATCAAGTGCACGATTACTGGCACAAACTATGCTAAGGGGATCAAGCTGACTACAGGAGAACTTCCTTTAGGTTCTCTGTTGTAAGTAGTCTGTGTTTGCACTGGGTATTATTAAATTCCAAGCATTTAGTGTGAGAACTTTCAAAGCAATATAAAAATATGGTTTGGAAACACAAAAAAGATGGGAAACGTGTTCAGACAAGACAACAATTTGGGATAGGGAGGCTCCTTCTGCAAACAAAATTAAAATCATTCTCGTTCCACGTGAGCTACTGGTGACAGAAAAGCTGTAATGCAGGCAGCCTGTGAGCAGTGCCCAAAGAGTGATCTCACGTGTAGGAGTCACGTCCAGTCCAACAACATTCACACTAACACCTCTCAAATTCCAAGACAGGTACTCAGCCAAGATATCCTCACATTAGTATGTGAAAATCTGGGCACAAGGTCAAAAGCATCCTCGTTTAAGATATGCTCTGTGCACTCTGATATGCGAGTAGAACATGCCTGCTTCAGGAGAGCTTGCTCTTGATTTTCACCCAGTTGATAGTGGTATGCAAGCCGCCGAACACACACTTTCTCCTATACCTACTGTAACACAAGGCACTGTTGGCAGCTCAGGCTAGGCAGCCACAGAACACTGATAGGACAAGGCTCTACAGATGTAAACTACAGCACAGCAAGTTCCACCTCAACACTATGAAGAACCTCTTTACTGTGAGGGTTGCAGAGCACTGGAACAGGCTTCCTAGAGAGACTGTGGAGTCTTCTACTTTCTACTTTCAAGACCTGTCTGGATGCATTCCTGTACGACCTGCACTCCATTCTATGGTCCTGCTCTAGCAGAGGGGTTGGGCTCAAAGATCAGCCTGGAGAAGAAAAGGCTTCCAGGAGACCTTAGAGTAGTCTTCCAGTATCTGAAGGGGGCCTACAGGAAGGCTGGGGAGGGACTATTGACAAGGGCTTGCATTGACAGGACAAGGGGCAATGGGTTTGAACTGGTAGAGGGGAGATTTAGACTAGATGTTAGGAGGAAGTTTTTTACAGTGAGGGTGGTGAGGCACTCGCACAGGTTGCCCAGGGAGGTTGTGGCTGCTCCCTCCCTGGAGGTGTTCAAGGCCAGGTTGGACAAGGCCTTGAGTAACCTGTGCTAGTGGGAGATGTCCCTGCTTATGGCAGGGGGTTGGAACTAGATGATCCTTAAGGTCTCCTTCCAACCTTACCATTCTATGATTCTATCTCCAGAGGTCCCTTCCAACCCCTAACATCCTGTGATCTGTGAATGAACAGCACTGCGAGACTCAGCAGCCATAAAAAGGACCGAATGCAACATGCAGGAGGCTAGTGCCTTACTTCTGGTTCTTCTGAGCTTGCATGAACTTCTGTTCTCATGTTGAATATACCCTGAAAGTTCTGCAGTGTTTTCAGCCAAAGCACTTTTTGCAGGTACCAGCTATAAGCCACTCCAAGTTCCCTGCAGAGTTAGGAAGCCTTCAAGCAGAACAAGCTGCTTTCTAGAACAAAGTCTGCTCCTTCTCTTTAAGTGGCTTTGTCCATCATTTTCTTCTGTGCACAATAATCCCATTAGGTAAACACTGATATGAAGTGTTTCCCTGTCACATTCTAACCCAGCATGTCCCTCTGCCTCCCCAGTTGTGAAGCAGACAGCTGTTCCAGCAGCTCTACACTCAGGCAGGCTGTTTGTAATGAATTGGGACTTGGTTAACAGCAGATTTGGAGACCTATCCTAACTGTTACGGAGACAAAAGCAGGACCCATAACAATGCACTTCATGGTTGTTGTCTTTACAAAGCTCTCAGAGTTACTTAGCTGTCATCTGCAAGTTCATGGACTACACCAGCTAGCAAACCTACACCATTCACTGCCAGAAACACCACGCCTGGAATTTAAGAGAGAGCAAGCTGCTGGGAAAGGCTGAAGAAAAAAACCCACACAACCTGAACAGAAACAATGGCAGACTTTTGCGTTCTCTATGTTCTTTTAATATGAATGTTCACTTCTTGTTCCATCTGAAGCTAGTTGGACAATCAAGACAGACTGGGGATCACACAGCAGAACCTGCAGCATTCATAGCATGGTTTGGGTTGGAAGGGACCTTGAAGATCCTCCAGTTCCAGCCCTCTGCCATGAGCAGGGACACCTCCCACTAGCTCAGGTTGCTCAAAGTCTCAAACCTTCTTCCAAACCAGGAAGGTTGATAAAGTTACAGAAGGCAAAGAGATTTACAACCTACCCTAGATTTGGCCACACACTGACATGCCTAAGCAGTGCTGGGGCAGAGCAGCACGCAACAGTTTCAAAGCCCAAGAGGAATTAGCATCTGTATCAACTTTCATAACAAACCCTGCACTTGGCAGAGCCTTTTCATCAACTCTTGGCTAAAGAGGGCATATCAAGTCCCAAGGCATGTCCTGAGCTGGTACACCACCTTAGTTTCAGACTCAAAAGGAAAACCATTTGAACAAAAAGTCTCCACATGGCTTTCTCCCACTTTTTACCACCTTTCAGACAGATCACAGGCCACTGACCTGGCTAAAAAGACAGTGTGGGAGAGCTCAGAGGCAGAGATCCCTCCCCCCACTCTTGGCTTTAAATTAACTCATTACATTATACCATCCCACAGCCTAAATATTTTTGTAGAACCTATCTTTGCTGCATGTGCTAAAACGTTTCTAAAACCCCATCTCAGTCCCAAGAGACCAGTGCATGTCCTAGCCTCAAGGTGTCAGCACATGGTCCCCAAGGCACCACCAGGGCACGGTTCCCAGCCCCAAAGCACCAGTGCATTTCAAATTCTTTTGCACAGAAGCAGGCTCCAGAAAAGCCCTTTTTCCAAGCTGAGCACATGAAATTTGCCACTATATTTATCAGTGAGGAGCTCCTCCGTGGAGCTGCTGCCTCACAAAAATACCAGCACGCTGCTATGCCAACTTTCACTTCTGTTAGCGAGGGAGATGGACAGAAGGCATATGTTCATCCAGCCAGCAGACTGCTGGGTTGGAAAGTGCTCCTTTTCTTTAAACTAGCTTGGTTATTTGTGTCACCACCAGCAGGCTGATCACACCTGGGCTTTGTGACTATCCCCTTGCTGGCCAGCGCACAAAGTGGCTCCTCCGCTGCGCTGCACCAAGTGACGCAGAAGTGGTGATGGTGATACTCAACATGGCAATGTTTGAATTGAACTGCCTCAATTCCTCTTTTCCCCCCTGCCCTTAATATGCTGCTTTCAAGAACCTTAAGCGCCAGAGACAAAAAGCAGTCGGTGCTGATTTAATCTCCAGATGGTTTAAAGTTTTAAAGCTACGCACAAAAAGACATTCTCATGAGATTCACCTTTCTAGGACTGTGCCAGCCACTTTCAACCAAACGGTTGTGTCAGGAGGCCTCTTCTGCCCTTTAATACAAGAATTCTCCCAAATTTGTGCCATTCTTAACTCCAGTCCTCCCAGACAATGCAAGTGCTTCTTTGACAGGCATTTAAATGAATAGTTCCACCAAAAAAGGCAGCCCTCAGTCCTCCTCCCTGCCCAAGTTCCTGGCTCTTCGCTGTGTCAGCACAAGCTCTTGTGCCACCGCCTGATGAACTGGATCAAGGAACTGATCAACTGTAAACACCCTGGGTTTCAACCAGATCACTTCCCAAGTGGCTGGGAGGACCAATGAATGCCTTTTCCCCCCCCCCCTTTTTTTTGGCAGCACTGTGTTCAGTGCAACCTTCCTACCAGCCCAATTCTCTCCACTTCAGTGGGATTTGTACCCACGCTGACACAGAGGCTGAACAGCACTAAGCACTTGAGGGAGAAAAAAAAAGAAAGAAGCTAAAAATCACATCATCATTTGAGATCTTAAACTTCATTAAAGCATTGTTCAGCATGCTGTGGAGGAGAACAATTCACACCTGCAGAACAGCACCTAAAGGAAAATTCTGCTGGCAAAGCATTTCAGGACAAGATTTCACATAAGAAGAAAGACCTGAAGTTTTGAAATGGTTGAGATTGGACTCAATCTTGAAGGCATTTTCCAACCTGGTTAATTCTGTGATTCTGTGACAGGAAAATGTGAGTCACCAGATACCTGGCCAGACACAGATGGACTAGGGGCCTCCAGTCTCTCCCTAAAGTGTTCAGTTCTATTCTCGTGGCGGGGAAAAACTGTGAACTTAAAAACAACCTTCCTCCTCTTATCTCTGAATAACTCCCTGCCCTAGAGAGGTTTCAGATATTCCCCTTCTGCTGAGGTTGGAATCCACAAAACAGTTCCTGCAAAGGAGGGCAGATGAAGAGGCTTAGAAACCAGCATTCCTTTTTAATCAGGGCAAGAGGAAACAAACCTGAGCTCCAACACGAGGCAGCTTCCTCAGCTGTAGAAAGAAATCTTTTTACTGTGTGAAAGCTTGTTTTGATTTTAACCTAAACCCAGGAATCCAGACACTTCTTGACAGTTTTGAGTTGAAGTTGAGGAGAGTGGAGTTCAAAATCCCAAAGTGACATTGCAAATAGCAACATATCATACTTCTTAATACTCCAAACTTCTTCCTAGCTCTGCTTTCTAGCACCTGAACAGCTGTGTATTTGGACACATTATCCATTCTTGATGACTAACACCACAAAGACCTAAGATACTGGGGTGGGGCAGGGGGGGAGAAATATATATAAAAAAATCAAGGTTTATTTCAGCCCATTTCCTAGAAGACACCATTCTGCCCCTAAAACTTGAGGATTCAGCTCAAATACAGCAGAGGAAAACCACCTGCACATCAAACACCAGCAATTTCAATTTGTCAAAAACTGCTGTGGGTAACGCGAATGAAATCATCATAATTACAACATTCAGCCAAAGAAAAGGCTGCAAGCATCAACAAAGATATATTAAAGACATGCTTGGCTTGGTGGCTGCTTTTCAGCCTGCTATACAGCTATAAGCTCATGTGAAAATAAGGTGACACAACAGTTAAGTAATGCCTCCACGTGGCTTCAGCTCCTCAGATAGTTCCAAGCTTAGGATTGCAGATGGGAGGGAAAATGTGGCTAAAAAGCAGCTGGAATGCTGAGATAACCTCTGAGTAACCAGTAACACAAAGCACTAACTGCTTGGGGACAACAGAAGCAAGGCTGCCCGCCCTTGGCCAACCACATTTGGGGGCTGCTTTTTGAAATACTCCTGCTGATGCTGCACAAGGACTGCAGAGAGGTCACCAGAAGCTGCACATGGACACCAAGACGCTGACAGCAGTGTGAGGCTAACCACAGGTTAAGGAAGACCTTTTATTTCCCCAAGTGCACGTGTTCAAGGACCTCAACCAAACCATCTGCTACCATTAAGGCTTTCCTCACCCACACAATTAATATTCACTCTTGAAACATCCAGAGCTAATGACATGACAAAAACGTCCTACAGAGGCACTGAAGCTCTATGGACAGAGGACACTTTCAAAATGTCAATTCATAGATTGGTTTAGGTTGAAAGGGACCTTAAGATCATCCAGTTCCAACCCTCTATCATGGACATGGACATTTTCCACTAGCCCAGGTTGCTTCAAGGCCTCATCCAGCCTGGCTCTGAACACCTCCAGGGAAGGATCATCCACAACCTCTCTGGACAACCTGTTTCAGTGCTTCACCATCCTTACTGTCAAGAATTTCTTCCTCATCTCCAGTTTATATATCCCATCCTCCAGCTTCAATCCATTCCCCTTAATCCCTTCACAAGCCCTTGTAAAAAATCCCTCCCCAGCTCCCCTGTAGCCCCCTTTGGTAGTCCTTCAGGTACTGGAAGGATGCTCCAAGATCTCCCTGAATTCTTCTGTTCTGCAGGCCCCAACTCTCCCAGCCTGTCCCCAGAGGGGAGGTTCTCCAGCCCTCTGACCATCTTCATGGCCTCTTCTGAACCTGCTCCAGCAGCTCCACCTTCAATTTGCTCACCTAAAATGCCAGAATCATAGAACAGCTTAGGTTGGAAGGGACTTTAGAGGGCACATCACTTCAGAAAGAAAAAAAAACAGCAAGCAGAATGTCTATCCAGGCAGCTACAGCTTCTGCCTCAAATGGCCTAAAAATCTAATCACTAATTTGTGGAGTG
Organism: Ramphastos sulfuratus; assembly: GCA_013399055.1. Taxonomy (NCBI): domain Eukaryota; kingdom Metazoa; phylum Chordata; class Aves; order Piciformes; family Ramphastidae; genus Ramphastos; species Ramphastos sulfuratus. The sequence goes on along the minus strand of WBNM01027991.1, from coordinate 16,314 downwards.
TTCTTTTTTAACTCCAAGTTAAGAGGGTTCATTTTTGTAACCCGAGAAATAAAGCCTCCTCACTCATCTTGGAACTGCAACATTGATTTTTATTTTTCAGTGCCTAAATTCAATTTCCAAACCAGCTATATCCTATATAAACACAAATAGTTTTGTTTTTAAAACTGAGAGAAAATAAACAGCCATAATCCCAATTTGTCTTCAAAGCTGACAGATAAAGAAATTCTCTCAGCTAAATCTCTTCCAGAGAAAATAATTCTCCTTAAAGAACTAAATTACCAGCTTCAGACAGGGGGTGCTTGGCTCCAGCCTGCACACCAGTTATGTTTAGAAAGACATTTCCTGGAGAAATATCTGAGGAAGTAAACAAGTTCATGCAGTGCCACCAATACCTAACTCCACCTTCTGCAGTGCTCATTTTACACAGGGGACTTCTTAAAAAACCCAGATAGTCACCAGTTCCATAGAGCAGACCAAAACCATCCTGAAGATATGTATTTGTCAGCTCTGTATCCCTGCATTCTTTGCCATGCACACAAAGAGGCCTTGAGCAACCTGGTCTAGCAGGAAGTGTCCCTGCCCATGGCAGGGGGTTGGATCTAGATAATCTTCAAGGTCTCTTCTAACCCAAACCATTCAGTGAATCTATGAAGACACCACCAGAATCTTTGCTTACCACCTCAGGCAGTTAACAGGACACTGGATCTCCTATGATATGAACTCTAACACTTAGCTAAGTGGAAACATGCCAGTCACAATTGAAGAGTGCTTGGCAGGGAACAGTGCAGCCAGCCAAGTCATTATTCCAGTCCTCCAGACTGATCTTGCTGGAACCTAGTCTAGGAAACAATCAAGAGGGGATGTTTTTGGCTAAAGCTTCCTGGGGGCAGCTACAGCAGGTTTCACCCCTGTGCATTCACCTCCCAACACCTCTGCCAGCCCTGTTATTTTCAGGGATTTAGAGGAATCATCCTGTCATACTTCTAGGCCATCTCTGATTGTATGCATCTCCACAGATGCTAGCTATTGACAGGTACATCACATCATACTTGCCCTATCCCTTACAAGATAAAAGCAAACACTTGCCTGTAGCACCAGCCCAATTCAGATCTCTTCTGTAGGAGCAGGTTTGGTGTTGAGTGTCCACAACACACAGGTCAGAAATGGCATTTCTGAAGTCTCATGAGAAGGTTCTTTCTAGAGATGGAAGAGAAGTCTGCACAGACCCTGCTGGGCCTCACCTGTGTTTTCCAGGCACATCACTTCAAGCCTGCCACCCCAAGCTGTATGTTGCAGTAACTGTGTACTGATGAAGAGAAGGCCAAAACCAGCTTAGGCTTCACACAAGTTTGGGGTTTTGCATTGGCCAGTTTTAACCCTCAGCATGACAGGGTGCTGGGACACCTCATTTCAACCAGACTGTTACCTAGAAAGGTTGGACCAAATGGTCTTTGGGGTCCCTTCCAACCTGGCATTCTGTGAAAATGGCACAGTTGAAAAACCACCCAAGTAGACACAAAGAAAAGAACTCCAGCATGACCATGACCAGCAGAATGTGAGCCTGAACTGTACATCAGAATGTGACACACCACCAAGCTGCACATTCAGTCCCATCTCTGAAGACACAAGGGGATGAAAGCAGTGGCAGTAGAAAGGATGTACCATCCTGGCTCTTCAGCAGCCCTGCAGAATCCAAAGGTCTCGCTCCAGGACTCTTAATTAAGACAGCTGGGATTTTAAAATCAAAAGCACCTATAAAATAAACTCAAACCAGCAGCTTGCTTCAACACCTAAACCATTAAAGCCTTAGGCAATTCAAGCATTACAACCACGTGCCTGTGACACTCCAAATCACACCAGCACACCCAAGTTTTCAGCTTAACACCTTGCATCTGAAGCTAAAAAAGGTCAGAGTAGCTTCTTCTCCATCAAGAGGCCTGGTGGTGTTCTGGCTTTTTTATTTACCTCATCTTACTACTTTAGCTCCATTGCTAATCCAATGGCAGCTGAAAAAAACAAAAAATGGACTTTTATTTACAGCAGCTGTGAGGCCAAATAAAAACAAGAATGCTGAAGAAAGTGGAAACAACTTAAAAACATCCTTAGCATAGCAGAGTGCTCTCGGGTACAGCTCACACCACTGAGGGTTATGGTAAAGAAGTTAATTTGCAGGTCATGTGAGAATCCATGAACCACACCAGGCAGAAATAACAAAAGAAAGAAGAGAAACACAGACAAATCCAAGCCTGATCTCTACCTGCTCATCATAGGACTTGTTGCTTAAGGAGAAAGCTCAACTTACAAACTTGTCAAATAAAGATGGTATTAGGAACAACAATTATCAACTTCGCTGCCAGCAGCAAACATCCTGAAAGTTCTAAGAGCTGAAGTAGGCTTGTAAATTGTTTTATTAAACAATTAAAGCATTAAGAAGTTCTTACAAACTCTGGACATCAGATTTTTTCGGCAGAAGCTTCCTCCTTGCTCATTTTTTGCACTGTTTCACTATTAGTTGAAGCCAAATGCCTCACAAAATCAGCACATACAAGAACATTTTTAAGAACTCTGCAGATACCTGGTTTTGATTATAACTGTTAAATCATATTTTCACTGAAAAAGAGCAAACATTATTCCTAAGATTCAGCTGGTATGGCAGCTCTCATTCATCTAACCTATTACCTTCTTTTTTTTTTTTTGGTTTATGTCCTGAAAATCTTTTAACTAGTTCAGAAAAGAGACCTTTGACTTGACCTAAGGCACAAGTTAGAGTGGTTTTCTTCATGTTAGTTCCACATACTGGCTATCAATAAACCATGCTAAATAGGGGGGGGTGGGGGGTGTACAAAGCCCCACTCAAAAGCAAAAGCACCCTCCCATGAGGGGATGCAGTGAATAATTAGCCCAGGAATTTAGCTGCCTTCAGCAACACTCCTGACACAATTCTGATTGAGATCTGAGGTGCACCTTCATCTCACACTCAAATATCCAACCTGTCAACCCATCAAATTTTTCATGTGTGCCTCTGCCCCCAATTTCTGCCTGAATTCACACTCTCTGTGAGTCATCACCTGATCAAAGTGGCCCTACAGTCCTACACAGCTCCTCAAACAGCTCCAGAGACTACCCCTTCAAAACCTTCACAGCTCTGCTGTGAGCTCAGGCCAGAATTCCAGCAGCAAGCATGCAAATTGACCCCCCCCTTACACTATGCAACTTCACTGTCATTTGCCTCGTCCCTTAAGATTCCCCTTCCTGTGTTCTGAAGAGAATTGCCATGTTTTGATTAGGGAGAAGGCAATTTGCCATTTTCAGACAAAACTGGGGCACATAACCTAGAATCCTGAGGGGTTTGGCAAGCAACAATTTGCTGTCATTCTCAAAGAGTGCTCTTGCAGGTTGCCATGGACATTGTGGTAGGTGCTCATCAAGCTGTTGGTATGAAATTTCAATTTAACTTCTCCCAAAGCTCAGTCCTGTGCATGTCCTTTCTAATGGGGTTTAGAAACAGGCTGAAAGGAAAACATCTGATTACCATTTTTTATTCCATTCCATCAGCTCAGCAACAACTGAGCCAAACAATGTCCTTCCACTCTTGGAGGTTTGGTGATTTAGTATCTGCCAGGTTTCCCATTATAGCTCCTTGGACTTGCTGCTGTACTCCTGTCTCCTTAGCAGTCAAATCTAGGAGTGCTTCGTTTCAGAGATTAGAGAAGTCTTAATGTACTAAGCATGAGATGGGCAAAAAATAGCCTAAGACAAACTGTCTTAAGTTTACAGAGATAATGAAGCAGACAGTGAGGAGGGAACAGCATCTTATGCAGTTTCCACAAGGGTTTCCATTTACAGCAAACCCATACTCTTCAATTTCTTTATATTTTCTCATTTTATGTGCCTTCCAGACTGCCCCTGGTCAGAAGACCTCAATCCAACTGCTGTGAAAGCCACACAAGCCCTGCACAGCTCAAGTTTGACCTAAAAATAAAACTAACCTCCAAATAACAATCCCACAGCAGAAACAAGCTTTTTTTTTTCCTTCCCCTTGCCTTCCCCCCCCCTTAAAACGTCTAAAACCCAAAGTTAGACATCAGGTTGCTTTCAGACAAGGAAACCTCCCTTTTGCTGAGAACACTCAAAACTCAGGAGGTGCTGGGAACCACTTTGAAATTAAATCCTCTGCTCCATTCATCAGTCATCCTCACGGTCATGTTCCTAAAAACTGTGATTTCAGCTGTGCCTGTTCTACAGCCAGTGGGAGAAAGACTAGACCAGTTTTTCTTTGCAAGCATCCTGAATAACCAAGACAAAGAATGGTTCCAGATGAAGCTGAAGCATGACAAAATGTATGCCATCCTGAACTTCATGACCACAGTGTTATTAATTCATTTATCACTCATCCCTGCTTAATATTTAATCTCAGACCACCTAGGCTGGGAAAGCCTTCATAAATAAAATGAAACTGTCAAGGGAAGCTTCTAGATGTCAAACTGCATTCCCAGCTATTGGTATCTGTAGCACATAGCATTCTGTGTGTTCCCCCCCCCCCAAAAAAAAGTGAAGTCTTCTGTTGCTGCCTCATGATAATTTAATAATCATTTGGTTGGGTTTTTTTTCCTCCCTCAAAGCATATTAAATAGGTAGCTATGGCAATGCAAGGCACAGCATGGGAGCCAAGGCTCACCTCACCTAAGCCTACACACAAACCTTGGTTGCCTCTGCCTTTCTCATCACACTCTGTGCACTCTACCATTTGAAAGCTCTCTGTAAGGAGCCATATGGAAGCACAGCTACAGACCACCAAAAAAAAAAAAAAAAAAAATCAATCTGCCTGCAATTTTGCCAATAAATCTCACTCTACACAATTTCTGTTCAAAGTTGCCACCACATGCAACTCATCTGGGTGCTTAATCAATACAACTGCCAAGTCATTAAAGGGCCTTCGCCCTTTGTCACACAGCTGCACTCCACGGACTGGGTTCAAGACTCAAGTGAGTCCTTCAAGAATCAGCAGCACTTTGTGCAACCAGGGCTGCCCAGCCTGCAAGTTTCACACCTCAAAACCTTTTACCTACCTGCTATTCACTTTCCTAAAAACAAGCACTACAGGAACAAACTGCCAGGCATAATTACTTGATAATTGAGGCGTATTGTGTACAATTTATCTCACAGGAGCTGCACAAAATGCTTCTTGTATCAGCTTCTGAAGAAAGAGAAGGCTTTTTAACCGATGAAAAACCTATCACCATCGCAGCCCAGCCCTTCCTCAGATGTATCAGGCTCTTCCTTCCCTTTCTTCCTGCTCATTTTAATTTTGAGCTCAAAAGTAGATATACCACTTAAAAGCCAGACTGCCTAAAATACTGAGTTCAGAGAACAGCTTACAAACTCGAAGTGGGCTTTTTCTGGGGACATCATTAAAAAAAAAAAAAAAAAGCAGAAGTGAACATGCAGCTTAGCTTCAAGAATGAAAACCACTCAGCAAAGCAACTCTGTGGGACTATGTATGCAAATAATAAAGGGGCTTCAAGTCCTGCTTGGTTTTTGCCAGCAACAACTACCCGAGAAACCTCACATCACACCAGAGCAGGTGAAAATTGCTTCCTTGTGGCTCTTCCTGCATTGCACTGAAAGCTGCTGGGTGGGATGAGAGAGGAGCACCCCAGGCTCTAGGACAGTCACCGCTTCAGCTGCTCTTCTCAAGATCACCCATTCCCATGCCTGGGAAGCTCTTTACCAACGCACCCCCAGAGCTCAGGCCTATCTCCAGGGCCCCGGCGCACCAGCAGCATTCCCACCCTTACGCTCTCCTGCTCCCGGTTCCAATCCCCATTCCACGTGTGGACACAAAACGCGGTGCCGAGGGGCACCTGCAACGTTTCTTTTCCTTGAGCCGCCCCACAAGACCCACAGGTGCCCAGCAGCGGCGGAAGGCCGACCCCCGATCCCCTCCACACCGCTCCCAGCGGCCCCCGCCGCTATCCACCTGTAACCCTCCCCACACCCACGGCACCGGGCGGGAGAGGGCACTCATGGCCGCTCTCGCAGCCTTCACCGAGGCGGAGGTGCTGGGGGTACCGCCGGCAAGGCCCGGTTAGGCCGCGGCCCCCCGGTCCGGTCCCGCCCCGCCACGAGGCCGGCCCCGGCCGGCGCTGTGCTGCCCCCTTCCTGCCTCTGCGGCAGGGCCCCGCGGGAGGCGGGAGCAGGCAGCAATTATGAAACCGGATCAGTAGGGCAACCCCCAGGGCCTCCCCACCGCCGCCGGGGCCTTCCCTGCGCGGGCATCGCTCCCCTCTACAGTCCCCGCAGGCTCCCTGCCGGAACCTGTCTCCTCAGTACCTCAGAAAAAACCTCTTCTTCCTCCTCTTCCTCATCCTCCTCCTCCTCCTCCTCCTCGCTGCCGTTGTTGCTGCTCTCGCTGCCGCCGCCGCCGCTCTCGCTGCTGCTGGCCGGCCGGCCCGCTCGCCCGTTCCGCTTCGCCTTGGCCGGCGCCTTCTTCTTCAGCAAAAGATCGCACACCCGCACCAGCCCCCGTGGCCCCGCTGCCGCCCCGGGTGGGCACGACGGCGGCGAGCTGCCGGCGCCGCCGTTCTGCCCCTCAGGGGGACCGGGCCCCGCCGTGGCGCTCCCGGCGTCGCCGCCGTCACCACCGCCCTCAGCCGCCGCCACCACCGCCGCCGCCGCCGCGCTGGCCGCTTTCTCCATGGCCGCCGATGAGCCTCGCTCGGCACCGGCGCCCGGTGAGGAAAGAGGAGGAGGTACCCGGGGCCGCTGCTGTCTCGGTCACCTCTAGCGCCGGCGCCGCACCACCTCTCGCGATACTTGTCGTTGCCGCCGCCTTCGGCAGCGGCAGCAGTTAACGGCGGACGCCGCTCCCGCCGCCACAACCGCCGTCGCCCCACGCTCTGCCCTGCCGCCGCCGCCCGGCCTCGCCTTTGCTCGGCCCCGCGCCGCTCTCGCCCGCCCCTCCCCGCGCCCACTCCGTCGCGGCACCCTCCCGGCGGCGGCCCCTTCCCTGCGTGCCCCGCTCGCCGCGCCGGAAGTACCGAGACGTCATCACCCGCCGCGGCGGCGCCCCGGGGCCGCTTCCCGCCTCGGCGCCCTCGGCCGCTGCGCCCGGCCCTCGACGGCGATGGCGGCGGTGCCTCGGCCGCTCGCCACGGGGCTGCTGCCGAAGCGAAAGAGCGAGGGACTCGCCCGGCCCCTTCCCGGCGGGGCCGTGCTGCCGCCTGACCCAGCAGAGGGGGCGGTTTGACGCAGCGGCCTCGGCTGGGGGGCGGCGGCGCCCGCGGCCGTGCCGGGCGTTGAGCTGCTTCAGCAGAGCCGTGAGGCTGCGCCTCGCCTCGCACCGCTCGCTGCGGAGCAGTTCTGCCTGTGCGGCCTGGACGTGCGTGTGTGAGTGGGTGCCATGGGAAGGGGACCGCTCAGGAAGCGGCAGGCAGGCAGCTGAGGCCTGGGCTTGCCAGCGCCGCGAAGGCACAAAATCCGTGTTTGCACTGAGCACTCCCCTCAACCTCTTCTCCAGGCTAAATCACCTCTGGTCCTTCAGCTGCTCACACCACACCTGTTCTCCAGCCCCTTCAGCAGCTGGGTTGCCCTTCTCTGGACATGCTTCAGCCACTCAGTGTCCTTGGCACAAGGGGCAAAGAATATTCTTAAAGGAGCTGATGCTCATCATCAAAACAAATGTGCACCATTTGCCAATAAGTCTCCACCTTCTGTGTAGCACCTGCCTCTTGCTGCATGCCTTTAGATGCTCTTAAGGGCTGCATTAGTGGTAATGGCACCACTAGACAGTTCCATGCAGCTATAATCATAGAATCCTAGAATGGTAAGGTTGGAAGGGACCTCAAGGATCATCTAGTTCCAACCCCCTGCCATAGGCAGGGACACCTCCCACTAGTACAGGGCACTCAAGGCCTCATCTAACCTGGCCTTGAACACCTCCAGGGAGGGAGCAGCCACAACCTCCCTGGGCAACCTGTGCCAGTGTCTCACCACCCTCACTGCAAACAACTTCCTCCTAACATCCAGTCTAAATCTCCCCTCTGCCAGTTCAAACCCATTGCCCCTTGTCCTGGCATTGCAAGACCTTGTCAATAGTCCCTCCCCAGCCTTCCTGTAGCCCCCTTCAGATCCTGGAAGGCTACTCTAAGGTCTCCTGGAAGCCTTCTCTTCTCCAGGCTGCAGAGCCCCAACTCTCTCAGCCTGTCCTCACAGCAGACCTGCTGCAGCCCTCTCAGCATCTTGGTGGCCTCCTCTGGACTGGCTCCAACAGTTCCATGTCCTTCCTGTGCTGGGGGCTCCAGAACTGCACACAGGACTCCAGATGAGGTCTGAGGAGAACAGAGCAAAGAGTAATTGTAGATCTTAACCTCTGATCTTCAGGTCTGAGGTCGAAACTGGACACCACCTTTATAAAATACCTCCAGATGACAGCTTGATGTGATCCAGGAGGAATACACTGAACTTTCAAGCCAGCTGCCTACTGCTTGCTGCTTTGACTGCACAGAGATCTCAAACCAACCAGCACAAGACGTGGGACAGCAGATGAGTGAGAATAACGCTTTTTGTCCTCCTGTGGCAAACACTGTTTTTTACTGATTCGTGTCAAGATGCAAGCACAAATTAAATGTCATTAGTTGTGTTCACAACATATTTTTTTTTTTCCAAGTGGATGTACAATAATCATTTTGGTTGAAAAAGGCCTGTAGGGTCATCAGGTCCAACCACTCTCTAACTCTAGGAAGGCTGGTGCTAAACCATGTCCCTCAGCACCACATCTGCCTCTTTGGAACACCTCCAGGGATGAGGATTCAACCACCACCCTGGGCAGCCTTGTTCCAGTGTTCCAGAACTCAGTCAGTCGTAGAATCACACAGGTAACCTCAGCCTTGCCACCTGAAGAGTCATGGGGGGGGTGTATGATGTCACCTTTCAAGTGATAAAGCCTAGAAAACTGACCTGGGCTGCATGATTGGATGCAAGAGGTGACTGACTCCTTTAAATAAAACAAGTCTTAGATTTCTTTGGCTGTAGGAGCAGCCTGGCAGAGGGACAGATTGTCCCAAGTGCACCAAATCCACCCTCCTGGATTCAGGAAGGGCGGTTGCAGGGCTGGATTTTACCCTTTGAGCTGTTAGCAAGGAGTTGCCCTCCCAGTCCCTTCCTGGTACAGCATAAGGTTAGGAAATTACATGGAAGGGTTGGTCTGCCCCTGAGCTGATCTGGGCCAAGCAGGGCTGCAGCAGTGCTCCTTTCAACTGGATTAAAAGCCTGCATCTTGATTCTGGGCTGCACCACCTGCACACTGCTTCAAAGCCTCCATTTCAGCTGTTAGGCCTAGGAAAAGATGTTTGGAGCCCAGCTTCTGGCTAATGGTGTTTTTTTATCACTGCATTGTGTTCCTAAGCCTGGAATCAGCTGGAGGAGCTACAAAGCACCACATTGTTGGCACAGGCAGCATGGCCTATCTGAGGCTATTTGTTCTGTTTCTTTTATGATGGTGACCTCTATTCTGATCAAAGAGTTGCTCTTTCTAATCTTGCAGGGTACAGCAAGGTGTTTCCCTCCATTTTTGTACAGTTTAGGCCTGCTCTCCCTCTCACCCTTGAGGCCCTTGTGAGTACAGCAACAATAAAGGCACTTTTGGTCTTCTGAGCAGCTTGGGGTTGGATTTGTTTGTTTTTTTCTAACTAAAATCACCTACAAGTCTTGCCATGGTTTGAAGGAGAGGACACCTTGGGAAGGTGTGAATTTTCTCCTGGGTGCATAACACTGCTGTAAAAATCACTCGTTGCCAGCACTGTGAGAGTCATCAGGACAGGTTCATAATGCAAGAGTAAGTCATTAAGATAATTTTTTTCCTGTGTCCCAGTTTGCTTAGGGGTGAATGACCTGATGGTGTATTTCCTGTTCACAGGGCTCTGAGGTAATGAATTACAGAGCAAAGGAAGCCAGTCTGGGAAATAATACCTAAAAAATTAGAATTTTTGTATTAATTTCTGACATCTGGGTTTGTTGCTAGCATAAAGCTGCAGGAAATCTTGAAACAAAGGATAATCCTTCATTATCCCTTTGAGCTGTGGCTTCTGCTTCAGCATTATCCCAGAAAAAGGCAGGGAAGCTGGTGAAGGGTCTGGTGAGGAACAGCTGAGGGACCGGGGGTTGTTTAGACTGGGGAAGAGGAGGCTGAAGGGACACCTCAGTGCTCTCTACAGCTCCTTGAAAAGTGATTGCACTGAGGTGGGGCTGGTCTCTCCTCCCTCATCCCAGGTGATAGGAGGAGGAGAAATGGCCTGGAATTGTGCCAGGGGAGCGTTAGGTTGGAGATGAGGAAAAATTTCTCTGCTGCAAGAATGATCAGGGATTGGAAGAGGCTGCCCAGGGAGGTGGTGGAGTCCCCATCCCTGGAGGGGTTCAAGAAACCTGTGGCCACGGCACTTGGGGATGTGGTTTTGGTGGCTGTGGTTTCTTTCTGATCCTCTTCAAATGCTGTAAAAGATACAAATAAACTCAACCCAGGACAAATTGGGAAAGAAAGAGGAGTAACCCAACACTGTGAATGAGACTTATGAAGCCAAACCCACCTATACTTAAACATCAACATTTACTTGTAGTTGTTGGGGTTTAGGACTGATATTTAAGGTAGGATCCCCTTTGGGCTACACAGGGATCAGTGAGGAGGTTAAACGTGTCTGACTTTTGATGTTTTGCTAGAGTCCTGCCACCCCACAATGATAATTCCTACAGTAACCACTTTGTAAGTAAACAATTGATTAGTTCTGAAATTAGTCCTTGAAATTTCTCCTCTTTGCACTGAGCTGCTGAGGGAACTTCATGCAGGCAGCTTTCTGAACAGCACAAGGTTCAGCAGAACAACAAGGTTCAAGTTCTTGTTTTCTAGCACCGTATAAAGTGTGCCTAGAAAATATTTAGACAACCAGGGGAGGTTATTTCTGGGCAGGAAAGGGAGTGAGAATCTCTGTGTGGAACTTGGTTTTCGGTGAAGGCAATGCAAGGAATTCCTTAGAGAGCTCAGGAAGGAGCTCTCATGCCTGCTTGCCACAGCAGCATCTTGCTGATTCCTGATCTCTTTCAGGGGGCGGTCGGGATGCAGTTAAAAAAAAAAAACAAACCAAACCCACAGCGAGGATGACTCTTGCTGTTATTTAATTTCGACACAGCAGATGGAGCTCGAAGCTGGCAAACCAGCTGAAACCAGGCAGCCCTGAGAGATNTGCTGCAGCCCAGCACACAGTTCCCAACATCTAGGAATGACAAAGTGCTACTCTTCCATTCTGGAACATTCTGGAAATGAAATTTTAATAAAGGGTTCCAGTTCTAAGAATTTATGTCCTAAAAGTCCTTTTTAGATTTTACTAAAGCATTTTGGATGAGCCTGCAGCCAGAGGAGTGTGGGCAGCAGGGCAAGAGAGGGGATTCTGCCCCTTGGCTCTGCTCTGCTCAGACCTCACCTCCAATCCTGCCTCCAGTTCTGGTGTCCCCAGCATTAGGAGGACACAGAGCTGCTGGAGTGAGAACAGAGGAGGCCACAAGGATCCAAGGGCTGGAGCAGCTCTGCTATGAGGGCAGGCTGGGGGAGCTGAGGGTGTGCAGCCTGGAGAGGAGAAGACTCCAGGGGGACCTTAGAGCTGCCTGCCAATAGCTGAAGGGATCCTGCAGGAAGGCTGCAGAGAGACTCTGCATGAGGGCATCAGTGGCAGGACAAGGGGAATGGTTTGAAGCCGAGGGAGAGCAGGGTTGGAGTAGATCTTAGGAAGAAGTTCTTCAGTGTGAGGGTGGTGAGACTCTGGCACAGGCTGCCCAGGCAGGTTGTGGCTGCCTCCTGCCTGGGGCTGTTCCATGCCAGTTTGGATGAAGCCTTGAGCAGCCAAGTCTAGCTGAGAGGTGTGCAGGTTGGTGTAGATGATCATTGAGGTCCCTTCCAACCTGAGCCATTCTGTGATTCTAGGATTTAATTCTTAAACATATATGTCCTATTTTGTTGTTATTATTATTATTATTTTAGTCATTTATTTCCAGCAGGCTAAGCAGGGATTTTTCTTTTCCCTTGTGTGATCTTTACAGTGCCAATGACTTAAACACAAGCAGGGGGATTGGAAGTAGCTGATCTTCAATGTCTCTTCCAACCCAAACCATTCTATGAGTCTATGCCAAAGCCAGGTGCTGCCTTCAGCAGCTTTGTGTTTTCAAGTCAGTGCCCTTCTCCATAAGCTTTTCAGGAAAATGAGGTGAATTTTCCTTTTGGCCCCTCTCATTCTCTTTTTGCCCATTCATCAACGTGGTTTGTGTCTACAGGAGGAAGTGCCAGCAGACAGTGCTTGCAAGAGGGCTGTGGTAAGTCAAAACGCACATGGACCTGTAGATGTCTGCTGGCTGAGCTTGTGGGGGTGGGAAAAGGCAAACCTCTGCCCACAGCAACACTTTTGTTCTCTCCACGCTGAGCTCCACAGCCTCTCCGTGCAGAAGAGGTTTGGTAACAGCAGGCGGCAGCCTCCTCCTGCCTGAGGACTGGGGAGAGGCTCCTGCATCCTAAGCAAAAGATTGGACTCCAGAAGGAAATCTGTCCTCGGGAGGACACTTAGAGAGTGGAATCATCTCCCAGGGGAGCAGTGGGGTCCCCTGCACTGGCCAGTTTTCAGCCTCAGCTTGCCAGGCTGCTGGGCCAGCTTATTGCAACTGGACTGTTACCTAGACAGGTTGGACCAGATGGTCATAGAATCACAGAATGGTAAGGTTGGAAGGGACCTCAAGGATCATCCAGTTCCACCCCCCTGCCATAGGCAGGGACACCTCCCACTAGCACAGGTCACTCAAGGCCTCCTCCAACCTGGCCTTGAACACCTCCAGGGAGGGAGCAGCCACAACCTCCCTGGGCAACCTGTGCCAGTGTCTCACCACCCTCACTGCAAACAACTTCCTCCTAACATCCAGTTTCAATCTCCCCTCTGCCAGTTCAAACCCATTGCCCCTTGTCCTGTCATTGCAAGACCTTGTCAATAGTCCCTCCCCAGCCTTCCTGTAGCCCCCTTCAGATACTGGAAGGCTACTCTAAGGTCTCCTGGAAGCCTTCTCTTCTCCAGGCTGCAGAGCCCCAACTCTCTCAGCCTGTCCTCACAGCAGAGCTGCTGCAGCCCTCTCAGCATCTTGGTGGCCTCCTCTGGACCCGCTCCAACACTTCCATGTCCTTCCTGTGCTGGGGGCTCCAGAACTGCACACAGGACTGCAGCTGGGGTCTGAGGAGAGCAGAGCAAAGGGGCAGAATCCCCTCCCTTGCCCTGCTGCCCACACTGCTCTTGCTGCAGCCCAGCACACAGTTGCTGTCTGGGCTGCACTCACACTGCAGGCTCATGTTGAGCTTTTCACCAACCCATACCCCCAGGGCCTTTTCCTCAGGGCTGCTCTCAGCCATTCCCCACCCAGCCTGGAGTTGTGCCTGGGATTGTTGTGTTTCTTGAACACCTTCAGGAATGGGGACTCCACCACCTCGTGGCAAGATAAAACAACCTAAGTCCACATCAGTGGAGTTTTTGTTGCCACAGTGGTACCACAAGCCTGTGGTCTCCCAAAGGAGAGAAAATTCAGTGCAGAGTTTCATCAGTCATAGAAGCCTGAAATGGTTTGTGTTGGAAGGGACCTTAAAGGTCATCCAGTTCCAACTCCTGCCATGGGCAGGGGCATATCCCACTAGCCCAGCTTGCTCAGGGCCTCATTCAACCTGACCTTGGACACCTCCAGGTGTTCCACCTGCTCTAGTGTCTCCCCACCCTCACTACACAGAATCTCTTCCTAATATCTAATCCAAATCTAAACTCTTTCCATTCAAAGCCAGGCCCTGCTCAAAAGTCTTTTCCCATCTTTCTTGTTGGAATGCTGCTCTGAGATCTCCCCAGAGCCTTCTCTTCTCCAAGCTGAACAACCTCAACTCTCAGCCTGTCCTCACAGCAGAGGTGCTCCAGACCTCAGGTCATTTTTATGGCCTTCTCTAGACCAGCTCCAACAGATCCAGGTCCTTCTTGTGTTGGGGACCCCAGGCTGGATGCACTGCCCCCCCAGGTGAGGTTTTTCTCACAGGTGCCTGTTTTGAAGACAATTGAATCCAAGTAAGACAAATCCTACTGTTGCCAGCACTCACAGTGATGAAGAAGAGTCAGGACCCTGAAGTTCACTTAAAAGCTCATGATCCAGATGAGGGCAACTCCAAATTCATCCTGCTCATTTGATTCCATGAGCTGTTTTCTGGGCCCTGCAGACAGCTAGTGGCTGTGCTTGCCTGGCAGCATTGCCCCACTGCTGGGGTCAGAATAAAAGGCATTTAAACAAATGTCAAGGGCTGCCAGCAGGGGTTGGAGGGCACTGCAGAGGAATGGCCTAGAGAGTGTGGCCACCACTGATTGATCCAAAGGACAACACCAAAAGCTCCATGTGCAAAGAGTTTGTTAATATTTCCTTACATGCCTTGAGGAGGATTCTTGGGTTTCATTCAAACTAAAACAAAATAAAAGCAAAAAAAAGCCCCCAACACAACACAGCTATTGAGGCTCTGCAAAGCCACAGATCTACCTGCTGCCTCTTTCTTTCCTCTGATGGCACCATCTGGAGCAATCTTTTTACTGCTTCCTTAGAGAACCACAGGAACCACCTGGATGGTTGCTAAGATTTACCACATTTGTGGGCTCAGGTGAAGTTTTGCTGATCCTTGGGTTGTACTCAGGAACCTCTCTTTTAAAATCAGGTCTTCCTGAAGCCTCTCAAATTAAGTGCCTCAAATCATTTGTCTCCTTTGGAAATCAGAGCCTGCAAGCACTACAGACAAAAAAAAAAAACCCAAAACAACCCAAAATCAAAACCCAAACAAACAAACCCCCAAACCAACCAACCAAAAACCCCAAACCCAAACAAATCTCCAAACCAACCAACCAAAAAACCCAAACTAACTAACCAACTCAAACCAACCCCACCCCCAAGCAAACAAACCCCCAAACCAACTCCAAACCCAAACCAACACCAAACCCAAGCAAACAAACCCCCAAACTAACCAAAAACCCAAACCAACCCCAAACCCAAACAAACAAAGCCCCAAACCAACCAACCAAAAGCCCCCAAACCAACCCCAAACCAACGCCCAAACCAACCAACCAAAAACCCCAAACCAACCCCAAACCCAAACAAACAAACCCCCAAACCAACCAACCAAAAACCCCAAACCCAAACAAATCTCCAANCAGCCTGGAGAGGAGAAGACTCCAGGGGGACCTTAGAGCTGCCTGCCAATAGCTGAAGGCATCCTGCAGGAAGGCTGCAGAGAGACTCTGCATGAGGGTGTCTAGAGACAGGCCAAGGGGAATGGTTTGAAGCTGAGGCAGAGCAGGGTTGGAGTAGATCTTAGGAAGAAGTTCTTCAGTGTGAGGGTGGTGAGACTCTGGCACAGGCTGCCCAGGCAGGTTGTGGCTGCCTCCTGCCTGGGGCTGTTCCATGCCAGTTTGGATGAAGCCTTGAGCAGCCAAGTCTAGCTGAGAGGTGTCCCTGCCCACAGTGAGCAGGTTGGAGTAGATAATCTCTTAAGCCCCTTCCAAGTCAAACCATGCTATGGTTTTCCAAAGCTGTGAGGGCTTTCCCTTCACAAATTGCTTACTCAGAGGTGCAGGAAGGAATGGGAACAGGATCCCTCTCTCCTAGGATCCCTCTCTCCTTGGATTTCTGCTTAATGCTGGAGCCTTTACAAGTTCTCTCAAGCAGCTGAACCCCTCTTTCTGAGGAACAACCCGACAAGAGGAAATCCAGAGGCCAAACTCCTCTTTCTGAGGAACAACCCAACAAGAGGAAATCCAGAGGCCAAACTCCTCTTTCTGAGGAACAACCCAACAAGAGGAAATCCAGAGGCCAGAGCAGACAAACCAGCACAGAACCAGAGAACAATTTCAGCAGCAACACAGATTCTGTTTCTATAGCGATGGCTGCAGAAGAGGAAATATTTATCAGCTCTGCAGTTTTTAGGCCAGAATGGCAAAACTGTGAGTTTACAATGAAACTAAACGAAAAATAAAGGCAAATCAAGCCTTTGCTGAGGAGCAAAGGCCACCAGCACTGCAGTAACATCTGGGTGTGTCAGCTGCAGGGCAGGGCACTCTGTGTGCAATCCCAGACATCTTCCACAAGTCCTGCAGCCCCAGGAGACACCCAGCAACTTTTACAGCCCTGAAAGCATTTCAGGTTGGGAACAAATCCAGTGGCTCCCAGAGTCATCGTTTGCAACATGCTTTTCAACATTTGCAACAGCCCAGACAGCAACTGTGT
>WBNM01027989.1:0-31837 GCA_013399055.1 Ramphastos sulfuratus | reverse complement strand
GTTCAAGGTCAGGTTGGATTAGTCCTTGAGTGACCTGTTCTAGTGGGAGGTGTCCCTGCCTATGGCAAGGGGTTGGAACTAGATGAGCTTTGAGGTCCCTTCCAACCTTACCATTCTATGATTCTACACGTCCTGTGCCTCTCCTTGCAGCAATGTCCCCATCCTCCTCTCCTGCACTCCTAAATTTCTTCTCTACGGTTGTGTGATGGTTTGGGAGTTCCCCACCCCCCAACTCTTTATAAAATCACCCAGACTAGACTCAGCAGGCTGGAAGTTAAGGACTGAAGCTCTATTTACAGCTCAGCACAATATACAAGCAGATATATACACTATATACAGCAATATTTACAGAAATATACAAGTAAAAGGTAATACAGAAACACAACACCCCTCCCAGAAATCAGAGTCCCCAGGAGGGGTTCCCAACCACTCTTCCACCTTCTTTCCACCCCTCTACTGTACCCCAGGGTTTGCCTTACATGCAAGGTGAGTTTGGAGGATGGGCCAGGAGGGTTAGAAGCAAACTTGTTAGTTAGGTTACACAGTAGAAAGGCCAGAAGCTCCCAGAGAGACAGAGACAAGCCTCTCTGTCTGTGTTATCTATGTTTGTGCCCTTGTTCTTATACATCTCAGCAAGCCTATGAGTGAAGCAGACATCACCATTGTTTGCTTTTCACAGGCTGTAATCTAATTATTTTCATTAAAATACTCCAATTAGCCTCAAACCAGCACAGGTTGTAAGTTTGCCAGCTCCTTCCACAGCCTGAGGCTCCTCACCACCACAAACATCTTCAGGTGCACCCTCCTCCCACAGCAACACCCCTACCTTCCCCTGCATCCCATGAGCCTCCCACACCACCATTTTACCTCCCTGGTTCCCCATTTGGGCATTTTTTTAGGTTAAAAAGGGGCATTACCAGGCTGCTCTGCTGAGGGGTTGGGTGCCTTGTCAACACAGCACCAGCCAGGTGGGTAATGGCTGACCTGTTCCTGCCTTCTCCTGGGACACTGAGCAGATATTTGTTCTTTAACCAGTAAAGAAAAAAACCTTGCAGATTTTCCCCAAGCTTTGAGGCATCTCCACCTCTGTTCTAAGCTTGGCTGGGGTTAGCCAGCAGACTTTAAAGCGACCGCCAAGGAGTGGAGAATGACTTCGGGCAAGGAAGATCATGAAATCTTCTTTTAGTTACAACAAAGGCTAGAAATTGAATGGCAGAAATGTTTCATACTTACCCCCAATCTCTTTTAAAAGGGCTTCACAGGTGCCTGCAGTTACTCCAAGGCTCACATAGACACCCTTAATATTTCCACCAATGTTAGCGCCAGCCTGGGCACATTTCTGGACGTCGCTCAGAGAGTAACCTTAAAAACACAGCAGAAAACTGCAGCCTTTTAATACCACCACTACTCTTTGATGGCTTCTGTCCATGTACATAGAAAATGGGGGCTGGTAAATATTTTTCCTTTGGGAAGAACAAGGCTGCCTAACAGGTCTAGATGGAATGAAATCTCTATGTCTTCCAGAACTCTGAACCTCTAAAAGTGCAACCGCAAGGTAATTGCTGAAAGAGGAGGTCTTTAGGTACCAACTCTGCTGTCCTGGGTTATGCAGAGCTGAAATGGTTCAGAGCCTCACCTGAGACTTCATGACCAAACACTTTTGACAAAGGAATATCCATTCCCAGGAGCCAGAAATTTCAAGAGCATACCAGAGGAAGAAGCTTCTCCTCCTTTTGCTACCTCATCTCCAAAACTTGCTGTCAGAAGAGCCTCAGGTGATTCATGAAAGGTTCTCCACAAAACTCTACTACATTGTTTTTTCCTGGTATATAAGAACTTGCCTTTAAAGCTTGTAAATCCTTTCTATGTTCTTCCCCAAAACCTTTTTCCAAATTCCTTTCTGTCCTGTTACTCATTAATATGCAAGTGGTTAGCATGGCAAAACACCAGATATGACTCTCCAGAACCTCTTTTCTTTCTCTGATGTTTTGTTGTTGTTGTAATCCTCCACACTTCCCTTCTTTAGTTGATGGTAAAAATGTCTTGATGGTAAAAATGTTCCTATGAGCTCCTAACACAAATCTCACTGCATGGCTGTCCTGTTCTTATGTTCTTCTCATATATCTGGCATTGGCCAGTTTCTAGACCAGAATCCTAGAATCACAGAACTGTTTTGGTTGGAAGAGACCTTTAAGATCATCAAGTCCAACCCATTAACCCAGCACTGTTAGGTCACCACTAAACTATGGCCCTCAGCAACAATTGTGCAGATTGAATTTCACTCCTGGACCTGTTGCTGTGTGATTTGCCCTAGGTGATCCTGCCCTAGCAGTGGGCTTGGACTGGATGATCTTTAGGGGTCACTTCCAACCCCCACCATTCTGTCAAAAGAAGACTTGATTTCCAGCACAGACAGTACAAACATAATGATGGATTTGATGACTTGATACCAAACCCTGGTGAGAAGTTACAATCCCAGCCCAGCACTGGGGGGAGCAGGGAAATGTTGGTACTACTCCAGGATCCTGACCCAGGCCAGCAGCATTTCACAGAATCACAGAACTGCTGGAAAAGATCTCTAAGATCATTGAGTCCAACTGGTGATGTAACACCACCACGGCCATTAAACCATGTCCTCAAGTGCCATGTCCACACATCTGAACACTCCCAAGGATGGTGACTCTAGCACTGCCCTGGGCAGACCATTTCAATGTTTGAGAACCCTTTCAGTGAAGAAATATTTCCTAGTATCCAGCCTGAACCTCCACTGGTGCTGGCCTAGGTCAGGACCCTGGAGTAGTACCAACATTTCCCACTTGGACTGGATGATCTTTAGGGGTCACTTCCAACCCCCACCATTCTGTCAAAAAAAGACTTGATTTCCAGCACAGACAGTACAAACATGATGATGGATTTGATGACTTGATACCAAACCCTGGTGAGAAGTTACAATCCCAGCCCAGCACTGGAGGGAGCATGGAACCACTTCCTCTGGTCCTGTCGCTTGTTATCAACAAGAAGCAGCTCCCCACTCCTCACTCCAACCTTCCTCTGGTAGTTGTTGAGAGCAATGAAGTCTCTCCTCAGCCTCCTCTTCCCCAGACTGAACAACCCCCAGCTCCCTCAGCTGCTCCTTATAGGCAATGTGCTCCAGGTCCTTCACCAGCCTCCTTGTCCTTCTCTAGACACACAGGAGCAGCTCAATGTCCTCCCTGTAGTGAGGGACCCAGATCTGAACACAATACTTGAGGCATGACCTCCCCAGTGCTGAGCACAGGGGGATCATCAAGACCCTGTTTCTGCTGGCCACAAACAGTCCAAGGTTTGAGACAGCCCCACAGCAACAGCTGAGACATGAGGCAGTGCTGATGCTCTGAACACCTGAAATCTGAACCTAAATCCTCTCTCTCTGGGCTGTTCACTACAGGAGAAGCAACCTCCTAGAGAGCAGAAAAGCAAACAGCCCCAGCATCACACACTGCAGAGTCCACCAGCACCAGACAGCAAAAGCATCTATTCATTGCTGTGCCAATGAATAAACATGAGAGGGCAGCTATTGATTAGTGCCATGTGGCTTGCTCTGTCCTTCACCACAGCCATCATTCCTCACAAAAAAAAAAAGGAAGCCAGAGCCAAGGAGCAGGAGCAATGTCAGGCACAAAAGTCACCCAGCAAATTATTTACTGCTTCCTACAGGCTGGAAAAGCTCTTGAGGCTAAAGGTGTTTCAGAACTGTCATTTGAAGGCAACAGAAAAAGAACTTAGGTGAAGGTTTTCCAAGCTAACAAAAGCATTGAGCTACACAATTCTCATTCATCTCAACATCTTGTCAGCCTCCAAAACATGTCAGCTAAACCCCTTGCCACAGGGCCCTGGTTTGTGAACTGGCAGCACCCACAGCTTGAGATCTAGGTGAAACCAGTGAGCTGAGGGCACTTGGAAAAGCAGGCTCTTTATTCACTGACATAAAGCACTTCTACTCCCTGCACTCCTGCAGGCTTTCTTTCAGGTGTTATTGACTCCATGTGGCCAAGAAGGCCAATGGTATCCTAGGGTGGATTAAAAAGAGTGTGGTGAGTAGGTGAAGAGAGGTTCTTCTTTCCCTATACTCTGCCCTAGTGAGGCCGCATCTGGAATACTGTGTCCAGTGCTGGGCCCCTCAGTTCCAGAAGCACCTCAGGGAACTGCTTGAGAGAGTCCAGTGCAGAGCTGCAAAGCTGCTGAAGGCAGTGGAACACCTCCCTGCTGAGAAAAGGCTGAGAGCTGGAGCTCTGCTCGGAGCAGAGGAGCCTGAAGGGTGCCCTCATTCATGTTGATAAAGCTGTGCAGGGCAGTGTCAGGAGGACAGAGCCAGTGATGTCCAATGATAGGTACAGGGCAGTGGGTGCAAGCTGGAGCAGAGGAGGTGCCACAGGAACATAAAGGAAACTTCTTCCCTGGGAGGGTGCCAGATCCTTGGAGCAGGCTGCCCAGAGAGGCTGTGGAATCTCCTTCACTGGAGACATTCAAATCCCACCTGGATGTCTTCCTGTGTGACTTGCCCTGGGCGATCCTGCTCTGGCAGGGAGGTTGGACTGGATGATCTCTGGAGGTGCCTTCCAATCCCTAAAATTCTGTGCTTCTGTTACTCTCCCACCACCTCTCTGACCTGAACCATCACTGGGTGCCTGCAGAGAAGGATTTTCCCCACCAAAACACTGTCCCCACAGTTTTCTCAACACCACCGGAAGCACGAACCTGCCTTCTGGAGCTCGTCACTGTTCATGACTAAGGTGTACTCGTAGATGCCCCCCACGGTAGCCTCGGTGATGTAGTGGGTGCCGTAGTCTCGGTAGAGCTCTCTGTACTCCCCGTAGCTGTACTCCAGAGGGAGCTGACGGAGCCTCTGCAGGAACTCATGATGCAGCATCAAGGCTCGGGGCTTCAGCTTGTAAGTGGCCACAGTCAGCTCAGAACGAGCATGGACGAATTTGCTGGACTAGATGGAATGCAGGAACACAAAAGAGGCCAGGAGTGAGGGGTGCCATTGCTGAGGCAACACACAGCTATTTTGTATTAAAGCTGGTCAAGGAAGAATCATGGAAAAGACCTTTAAGGGCATGGAGCCCACTCAGGATTTATCAACTTCAGAGTCTGCAGCTGGAAACCTTTAAATTTAACAACGCCAAAATTTTTAGTAGTAAAGTTTCTGAAAATCAGGGATCTAGAAAGGGGAGAAGGAAGAGGAGAGATGCCTGTTACAGGTTAGGTAATGGCTGGGACACAGAAAAAGGCAGGCTTCAGGCTCTGCTCTGACTGACCAAGCAGCATCCTATGAGATTGCTCTGCCCCTAATAATGCTGAGCAGCCTTTGTCTCTCACAAGCTCTCACCTGGAAAATGCTGAAACCATCATGATTTATGTGTGAAATGGCCATTCTCTGGCTGATCCAAATCACAGAATCATTGAGGCTGGAAAAGACCTCCGAGACCACCAACCAGCCCATAACCTAGCACCACCACATCAGCTGGACCATGCCACCAAGTGTCACATCCAATCCTTTCTTAAAGACCTCCACCTCTCTGGACAGTCCACTCCAGTGCCCAACCACCCTTTCCATGAGGAAGTGCTTCCTAATATCCAACCTAAACCTCCCCTGGCACAGCTTCAGACAATACCCTCTTGTCCTGTCACTGGTTGCCAGGAAGCAGAGCCTGACTGACCCCCACCTGACTACAACTTCCCTTTAGGTAGCTGTAGAGAGTGATAAGGTCCCCTTTAAGTCTGCTCTTCTCCAGGGTGAACACTCCCAAGCTCCCTCATCCTCTCCTCATCAGACTTTCCCTCCAGCCCCCTCCCCAGTCTGTTCACTCTCCTCTGGACCCACACCAGCACCTCAATATCTCTAGCAGTGAGGGGCCCAGAGCGGCATACAGTGCTCAAGGTGAGGCTCGAGGGCTGAGCACAGGGCTAGAAGAGTGCTGCTGGCCACACTATTCCTGATACAGGCCAAGATGCCATTGGCCTTCCATGCCAGCTGGGCACACTGCTGGCATGTCCAGTCAGCTGTCACCCAACACTGCTCTCTAGCCACTCATCCCCCAGTCTGTAGAGCTGCATGAGGTTGTTGTGGCCAGACTGTAGGACCCTACCCTTGGTCCTGTTGAATCTCATCCCACTGGCCTCAGCCCATTGACCCAGCCTGGCCAGGTCCCTCTGCAGCATCTCCTACCCTCAAGGAGATCGACTCTCCCTCCCAGCTTGGTGTCATGAACTACAGAATCACTATGAGTAGCAAAGGCCTCTAAGATCATCAAGTCCAACCATTACCTAACTTCAGCAGGGCCACTGAAACACCATATCCTAGATGGTCCCTGCAGTCAGTCAAAGCCCACCTGGATGCTATTTTGTGCAACCTGCTCTAGGCAACCCTGCCTTAGCAAGAGGGCTGGGCTAGTTAATCTCCAGAAGACCTTTCCAACCCCTATCACCCTGTGATTCTGTGATTTCAGAGGTTAGGCAGAGCAGTTCCTGGCTGACAGGTGAACAGGGTGTTGTAAACACAAACGAAGGTGGTTTTGTGGCCTCAGTAAATGCTTAAACAATGCAACCTGCAAAATCCAGTCAGGAGGAAAGACTTCATTTATCCCAGCCATGGCTGCTGCTGATCAAACTGATACACCCAGAGAGGCAGAGACTGCATTAGCAGAGAATTAAGTGGAGCAGTGCTTACAGTGGAAGAAAATCTTTTCATCCTTTGAATGAACTTCTTGAACCTGTTGTCGTTTGAACTGAAACCCAGTTCAAACACTCCTGGTATTTTTATACCAAAGCTGAAGCTAGACTGCGTGGATTTTGCCTTCAGGACACTGCTTTCATAGTTTGAGTAGGAGTCATATTCAGTCAGTGTAAATTCATATTTGCCTTTGGTCTAAACAGAGAGAAAAAACCAAAAAACCAAATCAGCCACCACCACAACATGTTTCATTTCCTGCATAGCGATTGTACACCTGAAGCATGGGGAAGGAGTACAGGTACAAATATACTTGTGAATTAATGCTTGCACTTTGAAGATGAAAAGCCTTGCCTAATTGCAAAGCACTATTATTAACACTGGTACTTCAAGAATACTTGATTTGCAGCAGCAGGAAAGCTGCTGTCTCCTCCCTACTGCAAGGACCTCAGGCGTTTACTTACTATGTCAATCTTATGCAAAGAAGGTGAAATCTTGAACAAAGGCAGCAATTAAGGCATGAGTTCTAAAAGGGAAAAGGGTTCCTAGTGGATGACACTCAAAAATATTGTGCTATGTTATCAAGAGCATTCCCAAATATATAATGCTTAAAACACAGCTTGGGTGCACCATGGAAATAAATCTTTCACACAAAGCACATGGTGTGCTGCTAAATCCAAGGCCGTTCCTCAAGGACAGGCTCCCAGGACACTCCACAGTCCTGCCTGACATCAAGTTCCCCATAGAATCATAGAATCACAGAATGGTAAGGTTGGAAGGAGACCTCAAGGATCATCCAGTTCCAACCCCCTGCCATAGGCAGCAACACCTTCCACTGGAACAGGTCACTCAAGGCCTCCTCCAACCTGGCCTTGAACACCTCCAGGGAGGGAGCAGCCACACCCTCCCTGGGCAGCCTGTGCCAGTGTCTCACCACCCTCACTGGAAAGAACTTCCTCCTAACATCCAGTCTAAATCTGCCCTCTGCCAGTTTAAACCCATTGCCCCTTGTCCTGGCATTGCAAGATCTTATAAATAGTCCCTCCCCAGCCTTCCTGTAGCCCCCCTTCAGATACTGGAAGGCTACTATAAGGTCTCCTCAAGGCCCTCCTGGACAGATGGCATCAAAAAGGTTAGGCTCAGGTTTTGCAATGAGAAGATCCAAGGGAGCATTGTCATCAATTCCAGTGCATGTGGATATCCTAAGGGGACATGCCCAATTTCACCAAGGGTGTGGGTTAAGATGATTACAGTATCACAGTATAAGCAAGGTTGGAAGAGACCTCAAAGATCATCAAGTCCAACCCATTACCACAGACCTCAAGACTAGACCATGGCACCAAGTGCCACGTCCAAACCCGCCTTGAACACCTCCAGGGACGGTGACTCCACCACCTCCCTGGGCAGCCCATTCCAGTGGGGAATGACTCTCTCGGTGAAGAACTTTCTCCTCACCTCCAGCCTAAACTTCCCCTGGCGCAGCTTGAGACTGTGTCCTCTTGTTCTGGTGCTGGTTGCCTGAGAGAAGAAAGCACCCTCCTGCTGGCCACAACCACCCTTCAGGTAGTTGTAGACAGCAATAAGGTCTCCCCTGAGCCTCCTCTTCACCAGGCTAAACAATGGGGGCTAAATTCAATCTCTTGCTGCCTTTGGCCTCCTGAATTCTGTGTTTTTTTATAAAGTGATTCAGCACTGCAGCTTTATCAGTGTTGTTTAGCTGCAGATGAAACCGACACATACCTCTGGTGTGTAGCTTTCAACGTTGTGGGGCTTTCTGAACCTCGTGTCCATGATGTAATGGGGAGAACATCCCCCAGCATAGTACCTGTGATCAAGAACTAACCCTTCCAAGTTGTTAGAGAAGACATTCAACCTGTACATGAAGTATAACAGCAAAATATTAAAATTACCATTGGGGTTAGAGCTCAACACCAAACACCTTGGCTGAGAAAGGTAAAAGACTGTTTTGTCTGGCTGAGGGTTCCTTCTTTCACACTACTTGGTTTTGAAACCCCAAAAGAAAGTTTTTCCTCTTGTCCAATTGACCAAGTTGCTCCAGAAAACAAAAAATGACTAATAAGAAAGCAAAAGACAGAGTTGCATGTTGACACTGTGTTGAATATAAAGAGCAACTTTCACTACCGAGCCAGGAATGATATCAGAGCATTACTGCCACCATTACTGCCACCAGCATGGGCAGCTTTTGTAGCCTTTACTGGAACTCCCTGGGAAAAGCAGACCCAACTGGATCAGCCAAGGAGCATCCCGAAGTATCTGCAGTAGCATCCAGCAGGATTTCCAAAGGCACCCACCCATCTCGTCAGTCTAGGCTAACTTTTCACTCACAGGGTTTTGTTTTAGTTTATCAGAGATAATCTTTGCCAGGCTGGTCAATGCTCAACCAGATAGCAGTAGAGAAGACTAAAAATTGTCAGGGAACAATCCTAGAATGGCTTAGGTTGGAAGGGACCTTAGAGATCATCTACTCCGACCTCCCCAGCATGGGCAGGGATAGCTTTCAAGAATGAAGGTGCTCAAGCAATGCCTCAACTAATCCTTGAGATCACTGGGATGTTTCCCTTTGATTTTGATGGATGATGGACACTGATCTTAACCTGTCTGCTCTAAGAAAGGATGTAGCACCTCAACCATTTTAGATGAGGGGATTAAACCCCACCACTTGCTTTTCCTATTGCTGCTGGTGGGATCTGGTGCAGTAAAGGCCCTTCTGTTGTTCACTGTCAGGACACCCTCACACCACTCCCGTGGCATGTCCAAGCCCATACTCAAATAACAAGAGTCAATAGGTTCCTGAAAGGGTCCTACAGGAAGGCTGCAGAGGGACTTTTCAGAAGGGTGCATAGAGAAAGGGCAAGGGGAAAAGGCTTTAAGATGAGAGGGAGTAGGTTTAGACTGCATCTTAGGAAGTTCGTCAGTATGATGGTGGTGAGAGTCTGGAATAAGCTGCTCAGGGAGGCTGTGGCTGCCTCCTGCCTGGGGGTGTTGAAGCCCAGGTTGGACGAGGCCTTGAGCAGCTGAGTCTAGTTGAGAGGTGTCCCTGCCCATGGTGGGGAGGTTGGAGTGGATGATCCCTGAGGTCCTTCCCAGCCTCAGCCATTCTAGGATTCTATGAAACTTCAGCAAAAAAAGAAAGACAAATTGGTAACAGACCATGCCATGCTCTTATTAGTGTTCCCAGTCTCTGTTAAATCTCTCTCTCCTTATTTTGGGGAGAGGGACTTGCATGACAAAAACTCTGAAGCTGTAAAATATTAACTCTAATTTTAGAACAATCAGAAAAGATAGGAAGTCCACTCTAAGCAAATTAGGGAGCAATTGCAGCTTCAAAGGGATGAGAAGCATGTTCCTGTAATTGTCCAACATTATTTTTAATTTTGATTAAACTCAGAAGTACAAAGCATTAGCAGTGACACGTGCAGCAGCCCTATCTCCAGAGAAGGAAGAAATTAGAATTTTTCCCTTGCTTCATGATTTTTGTCTTTTCTTTTTTCCTTTTTTTTTCTTTTTAACGTAAAAAGCAATTTTTTTCCCCATGCAGAAAGAGAAAAAGCTCTCTGCATATACTCCCATCTTACAGAAAGTTGCCAGAGTCTTTGCCTGTAAAAGCTGGATTAGTTCTGACTTGTATTTGAGTCACCAGAAAACTGCAATTTGCCAGCACACACAGGTTATTCCTCCCACACTCCTACACAGGACACAAAATTCCACCACCTCTCATTGTCATCAGAGAAATCTAGGAAACGTTGACACTCCCCCACCTCCCCAAACCAACACTGCAAAATATGAACCCACAGCTAGGTTCAGATTTGAGGCACTGCAGGATGCTGCGTACAGTTCTGGAGCCCCCAACACAAGCAGGACATGGAACTGCTGGAGCAAGACCAGAGGGGCCAAGAATCATAGAATGGTAAGGTTGGAANAGGTGTTCAAGGCCAGGTTAGATGAGGTCTTGAACACCTCCAGAGAGAGAGCATTCACAACCTGCTATGGCAGGGGGTTGGGACTGGATGAGCTTTGAGGTCCCTTCCAACCTGAACCATTCTATTCTATAATTCTATGATTTAAGTGACTTTATAAACAGTGATATTAAATTATCTATTGCCCTCAGATTTCAACAGACCTTCCTTCGTTTTTATTGGCAAAACATGGTTTGAAGTAGCACCCCCAAGTTCCTAAAGCTCAGCACATTGCTGCGCCCCACACTGATTTAGGCCAAAGTTTAACTTTACTCACACCCCTTTAATATAATCAGATTATCAAGACTCTTCCACTAATTAACCAAAGTGCAAATTAAAGTGCCTGTAGGCATCAGAGAAGCATCTGGGGGAGATGCTTCCCCCTCTGCTCCCCAGTTTTGGCCACATGAAGGGCATGCACAGGCTCTTGCAGGACACATTTGCAAGCTGAGCCGACGACCTGCACAGCACCCACAAGTACTCCTGGTACATCTGGGACTTACACTCACCTTACTCATGGAATCGATGGGAGATTTTCCCACCAGGCTTTGGATCAGGACCCCTGTTGGATCCTAACTAATTCTTGGATCCAACAATTCAGTGTGCAGGTAGGCAGATCAGATCACACACACCCTTCAGCAGGAACACATCTCACGAAGGTTATTGACTTACCCTTTTGCTAGATTCTCTATTCCCCAGTACTGCTCCATTTTCAGGTCACATTTTCTAAACACTTTATTGCAGTTTCTTTCATCTGAGAGGTCCCCACAGTCATCATCCCCATTACAGAGCAGCCTCCGTGCAATGCATCTCCCTAGGATGGAGGGTGCTGATTATTGATAAACTCAGGAAGACCTCAGCTGGAGTATTGCATCCAGCTCTGGTGCCCTCAACACAAAAACCCCATGGACATGATGGAATAGATCCAGAGGAGGGCCACAATATGACCTGGAGAACCTTTGCTACGAGGACAGGCTCAGAGAGCTGGGGTTGCTTAGCCCGGTGAAGACTCCAGGAGGACCTCATAGCAGCCTTCCAGTGCCTGAAAGGGGCTACAAGAAGGCTGCAGAGGGACTGTTTGCAAAGGCCTGCAGTGATAGGATGAGGAGCAACAGTTTGAAATGAGAGAAGAGAAGATTCAGGTTGGACGTTAGGAGGAAACTCATTACCATGAGGGTGGTGAAACACTGGAACAGGTTGCCCAGGGAGGTAGTTGAGGCCCTATTCTTGGAGATAGTCAAGATCAGGCTTGACAGGGCAACCTGATCTAGTGGAGGATGTCCCTGCTGACTGGAGGTGGGTTGGGCTAGACGACTTCTGGGAGGTCCCTTCCAACCCAAACCATTCTATGATTTGGTGGTGGCACCTGAGCACCTCCACTTCTGACTCTGCAAGTGCTTACCTGTAAGTGCACACACAAAGCCATCACACTTGACTTTATTCCTGCAAGGACTGCTTGTGGCACAGCTTTCGCTTTCCCTGTCGGAGTATTCGCAGGGATCTCCACCGAACTGAGAAGGTTGCTCCAAGCGGGCAAATCTGTACTGCAACGAAATACAAAAAAAAAAAAATACTGACTTGAGTGGACAGAAATTGTGAATTTTGTGCTTCCCTAGTTAAAAAAAAACACCCAACCAAGCGAACAAAAACCCAACAAACTTTGTGTTGGGGAGATTTGATCTAAGAGTACCGTCAGAGGAAAGAAAAAGAAGCGCAGAAGCGTGATGCCGGTAACGTGCCTCATTTCTAAGGGTTCTGATCCATGACAGTTTAAATTCTGCTCAGGAAGGATTGAGGACTGGAAGGGATGAAGGAAAGTTTGCTTTGCTATGACAGTTTGTTTAAATGAGCCTCACAACGCAGCGCGGGCATTTGCAAGAGGCAGGAAGGATTCAGTTACATCTCCTCTCCTGCAATTAGTGCTGGTAACTACGTCCCTTGTTATTTTCTGTCAGTGTATTTACTTGGCCCTCTGCATCATTAGGGACATTTTTTCCGCCCACAACACTGCTGTGAAGCAGTCAATTACTCTGTCCAATATGTTAGCCCTCCTTTATTTTTTTTCCCCCAGCTTTTAAGATTAACTCTTTTGAGACGAAGCTTTGCTCTTCCCAGCTCCCATCGCTGGCTTACTCCTGCTTAAGTGTGGGAATGGCTTCCCCAACTCGTTAGCAGAGGTCCCGCTAGCAATGAGGATTTTACTCTTCACACTGTTGGGATCATTACCTCTGTTTGAAGGGGCTTCCCGGGTAGAAAATGTTCTTTGGCAGACAAGAAAAAGCATCTTAATCCTGAGAGGCAGCACTGAGTGTCTCTGGGTCCCAAAGGGGACCATTAGTGGGGATGGTGCCTCACACTGCTGCTGGAGTTGAAGAGCTGTGTTGGGGGAAGTCCCCATAAAGCCTGGCCTTCCCACCTGTGTTTTCATCAAGCCTGGGCTTATACCTTCTCAGGATAGCAAGGCAGCCTGGAAAGTACTGCATTTACTGGGAGTGGCAAGCTGAAGAGCTACAAGTCACCTGAAAGCAAAAGCCCACAGCCTCACTGTACAGAGCCCCCATTGGCCACTCTCCACCGTTTGCCCAACCCCAACAGACAAAAAGACAAGGCTTGGAGGAAGTCCTGCCTCCTAATCTCTCAAGCCTCATGCCCAGACCACAAACACTCACCCTTTTCTTCTGGCAGGGATCACAGGTGCTCCATGGAGACCAGGCTGAGAGCACACAGTCGCGGGGCTGCGGCAGGTTACTCACAGACCGGGCACGCCTGCTGTTAGCCATGCTCTCGTTGGTGCCACCAAGGCAAAAGGCTTCCTTTGCAGCACTGAAATTCAGCCACATAAGAGCTTCAGAGTATGAAATCACTGAGCTCTGCAGACAGAGGACCTTGGTCCATACCTCTGCAAAACCAGAGGCCAAAGAGAACTGCCATTTGTTAGGCCTCATCAAATCTTCCATGCCACCTCTAGATTTCAGTACTCATTTCACACCAGCATTGATTCTGTAGGGAACCTGACCCACACTTCAGTGCCCAAGAGCAGACTCGGCCCTCCTCCCCATCACCATTAGGGTAAGCCTGCAGAGCACTCAGGATGGGTAACTGCAGGACCTATGTTTTATCCAGCCAGGACAGGAAACTCAATCCATGTCCTGCCATTGCTTTCTACAGCTACCTGAAAGGAGGTTGTGGAGAGGTTGTTGCTGGGCTCTTCTGACAGGTAAATAGTGATAGAACAAGAGGCAATAGCCTCAAGCTGCAACTGGATAGGTTTAGACTGGATATTAGGAAAAAAAAATTTCCCAGCAAGAGTGGTCAGGCATTGGAATGGGCTGCCCAGGGAGGTGGTGGAGTCGCCAACCCTGGATGTGCTTAAAACTCATCTGGATGTGGTGCTTGGGGACATGGTTTAGGGTGCACCTTGTAGAGTAGGGATATGGGTTGGACTTGGGGATCCTGGGGGGCTTTCCAACCTGAATGTCTCTGTGATTCTGTGGTTCATCTCAAGCTGTGCAAGCCTTATCAAATCACCTGGCCAAGTGGCCAGCAGTCAAACCTGCACCAGCCCTCGCTGCCCTTGCCCCATCGCTCTGTGGTGCTTGCTGGACCGGCAGCACTTTGGTACTTCGTTGCCATACACAACGAACAGCTCCACCGTTGGACACCTCCATGACAAACCCCAGTCGCAAAGCAAAGGGCTGGAGTGCCCTCAGCAGTTCTGAAAACCAGGCGTGAGCACTTCCCTTTGCCCAGCAGCCTTTTTTTTTTTTTCCTCAAGCTGGTCAAACCCTTCAGTCTTAGACTGTATTCATGGTTCACAATAGCGAGTCATTACCCTATTAATCCCATTCATCCCAGTAACGAACCTGAACCCCAAGTGTGAGCCTTCACTCTTCACCCCAGCCCCTCTCTCATCCTTTCACCTAACGACTGTCTCCAAGGTTTCCACCATGCCCCAGCTAAAATGCTGCCTGCTCTTTGGGTGGATTCAGTACTTCGGATTAAATCCTGCCCCGGGACAAACGCTTCCTTGTAGCATCTAATCTATGTGGGAAGCTTTAGTAAACTGTCGACAATTAGTTTCTTTTCATTCGCACTTTGACAAGTAAACTACCGCAGCAGCATTCCCAATCCCTCCGCCAGGACAAGGAATAGCATCAGCTGAAGCTCTAAGTATGATTTAGTGCCTGGCAAGGGGCTCCCGGGGCGGCATATTAAAAAAATCACACGGAATGAAGGAATTGCAGAAGCTCATCAGCTCACTGAGCCGTGAAATCAGAGCAGAGTTCAGAGCAGAGTGGAAAAATACAGTTCGATGGGAAAGCCTGCAGCCACCGACTGACCACAGCCCACGGGAAGAGCAGCACCCAGTAAGCCTGCAGAGAAAGAAGCAGCTACCAGCCAGGTTCGTGCCTGCAAGACAAGAGACAGCAAGTCCCTGTCTCTCCAGCACACCCTCGGGCAGCTAGCACGGGAGGAGGTTGCAAACACGATTCCACATCACGACATGACCGCGGCTATTTGTTGTCTCAGATTTGGCTTTCTCCTCTAAAGGCAGGCACAAGGCACCAGGTTAACTTCCAAACACTGGCTTTTGCTGTTCATTGGAAACACAGACAGAAACATCAGTTAACTGTCATAGAACCGTGGCTTGAGTTCGAAGGGATCTTAAAGATCATCTCGCTCCAACCCCCCTGCAACAGTCAGGGACACCTTCCACTAGATCAGGTTGCTCAAGGCCTCATCCAGTCTGGTCCTGAATACACANTGAAATTTCCTATGCCTCAACTTCCACCCATTCCCCCTTGTCCTGTCAATGGGCATCACTGAGGAGAGCCTGGCTCCATCCTCTTGGCTCTCACCCTTTACATATTTCTAGAATGGTAAGGTTGGAAGGGACCTCAAGGATCATCTAGTTCAAGCCCCCCACCTAGAATATGTCACTCAAGGCCTCATCCAACCTGGCCTTGAACACCTCCAGGGAGGGAGCAGCCACAACCTCCCTGGGCAACCTGTGCCAGTGTCTCACTGCAAACAACTTCCTCCTAATATCCAGTCTAAACCTCCCCTCTGCCAGTTTAAACCCATTGCCCCTTGTCCTGTCATTGCAAGACCTTGGAATAATCCCTCCTCAGCCTTCTTGTAGGCCCCCTTCAGATGCTGGAATGCTACTATAAGGTCTCCATGCTGTACAACATGAAAGCAGAGAGTTTGCACTGCTTTTCCCCTCTTTATCGTATCAGCCCGTGGACAGGGCTTCAGAAACATTCACTTACCCAAAACAGTGAAGGGTTTGGACACTGAGAGTGGCACAAAGCAGCAGCAGTTTGATGGGGTGTGGGGCAAACGTGGTGTGTGCTGTGCTCATCGCTCCGAGGTACCTTCGGTGATTCGAAACCACCACCGCTCCCAATCCGTCTGCCAGGGGGGAGGTTGAGAACAGTTCAAGTAGGAAAAGATAAATTACCAGGTCGTTTTTCCACACTGTAAACAGCAGCTGACCCAGCACCTGGCACATTCACAAGGTAAACGCTGCAATTGTTAGTACATGGCTTTCTGCAGGCAAGTGGGAAGGAAGCAAAGACCTGCCCAGAAGCCATTTACGCTTTCATTTGTAATGCTCCTTTCAAGGGACAGGGGAAAATGAATATTTCAACAACGAAACACACTCGAGTCCTGGCAAGAGGGAGGCAATAAGTAAACTACAGGCAGCTTTCTAGGAAGAGAGGGCAAAATCATTTATTTATTTCTGCTTTTCACGCCTGGCTTCCAGAAGGTGGTCTGCCATGAGGCAGTCATCTCGTGGCTCAGGGAAAGCCTTCATCCCCGAGAGCATCCTGTGCTGTCCCTCACTGGGACTTGTGTTCATGCTGCAGGGGAAGACCCTGGCTGGGCCCTTCCCATAGAGATTCTCTGCTCCACATACCCAAAGGCTTGAGTCTATGGAAGCAAGACTTGTCAGGGTATCATATTAAATGTCTTGGTGTTTTCTAGCTACTACATTGAGTCAGTGTCTCTCTTAAATGGGGCCTAACCAGGGAGAGAACTTATCACAGGCTGATTCCCATCAGTTCAGCTGGGCTTTCCAAGGCAGATCAGGACCTTCAAAACCTTACCGAATTTCTCTTTGGTCTCTTTCACAGCCAATCATTCTCACTCCAGGTTATCCCTTTTTGGTTCCTGAGACACAACAGCCTTTCATTTTCCTTAACCTACAACAAGCAGCTTAGAGGAAGAAAATTCCTCTGAATCTGTGTTTCCCTGTACAAAACAATGAATATAA
This sequence comes from Ramphastos sulfuratus, assembly GCA_013399055.1. Classification (NCBI taxonomy): domain Eukaryota; kingdom Metazoa; phylum Chordata; class Aves; order Piciformes; family Ramphastidae; genus Ramphastos; species Ramphastos sulfuratus. Next base: position 14,868 of record WBNM01027989.1, on the reverse strand, counting down.
TTGAGTTTCCCCACCCCTCTTCTTGTTGGACAAGCAGAGGTTCTTTGAAGAGATGCAGTGTTGCTCTGTAAGGTTTTTAAGCAGCCCAATCTCTCACCCTGGAGTAAGTCTTCGAGTGCTTCAACAAAACAAAGAACAAACACATTTTAAGCTGCTCATCATGGGAATAATGCATGCTAGATATAAAATTAATTGTATCCACTAACAGCAAAACAAACCTGACCAACTGCTACATCTCTTTCCTGTGTCCCAGCCACCTTACACAGGATGTCAGCCTGACTGCCTCTGCAAAATAAGCAACTGGCTGCTGCATCTTTCTGGTTTGGCAGCTTGATGGGAACAATTTAACACAGAGAAGCACATTAACTGAATCCTTGTAGGAATCTGCTCCAGATAAAATGATTGTGTTTCAGGCAGCCAGTTTTTTCAACCAGCATTACTGGCTCAACTGCCCTCTAGACAGGGAGGACAAACTGTCGGGAAAGATGACTTAGGCTTGTGCAAAGCTTTTTGTTTGCCTTTTTTGACTTATTTTTTGGTTTCAAATAACTATGCCCCAGAGTGAACCTGGGATGTGCCTATGTGCCACAGCTTGCTCAACCCTCGACACAATTGATTTAGCTGTTAATCATTTGTCCATGGCAAAAAATAAGCCCACTTACAAAAAAGACCTCTCCATATGTGAGACCTTTGCTGGCTGGGAAGTGCAGTTACACATCCAATGGCTCACTAGCAGCAAAAGAGAAGCTATGGTTATAAGCACAGAGCACCTTCTAGATTTACCTGCAAACCCGTGACAGTGATCCCAGTGTGTGAAGATCTCAAGGCCACCTGCTTCAAGTTTGCTGCTTGCCCCCATTTTCCTGCCTTTCACCACACATCTCAGTGAACACAGAATCATAAAATCATTAAGGTTGGAAAAGACCTCTAAGATCAAGTCCAAGTCCACTAAACCACGTCCAAAGTGCCATAGCTACACATTTTTTTAACACCTGCATGGCTGGTGACTCCATCATCTTCCTGAGCAGCCTCGTTCCAATGCTTGCTGGTCCTGTAAATTAGTCAGGTTAGAACAGGAGCAGGGGCCCTAGAGACTTCATCTCCTACATGTTATCATAGTTTTCAGAGAGACCTGAAAAGCAAACTCAGGTTTTCCACATAATTTATAACCTGGTTTAACTGGAGGTAACTCTAACATATAAAATGCATGAGAAAAACCACAGCTCATGTTCTGCTTCCTTGCAGTTTGAGGCTGTCAAAGTCTCCTTGTAACACTGCCCATGTCCTTTTCCCCTAGTCTTGTTCCTTCTTCCTCGCTGACTCCAATAGCTGTGGCTGTCTGCTGAGCTGGGTTTAAGTCCCAAAGCACTTAGCACCTAGCACCACTGTAAGTCACTGAACGTGGGGTTCATCACAGCTGAAAATGAAACCTCCTAAGTGTCCGGCACAACCACCAAGCTTTCAAGTGCAACACATCCTTTGCAGAGTTTGTAACATCAAATTAAGTTTGTGACCCCTTGTTCCCAGTAAATAAGGTCTATGCACCTTTAGTATGTCTTTAAATGGCAGTTTTCTCTGCAAAGAAACACTGTGAAACACACCAGGGGTGAAAGGTTCTTTCTGGGGAAGGTTAGAATGGAGCCAGCAAGCAGCTGTTTGTGGTGTTGCTGCACTTCTCAAGAAGAGCAGATGCTGCTGCTTCTTCTTTTCATTTCCTGCCTCATAACTCATAACATTTCCATCTGTAGAACACAACTGACTCATTCAAAGGTAAGAGAAAGCTTATAGTGAAGAACATAAGGTGGCAAANCACAGAGCACCTTCTAGATTTACCTGCAAACCCGTGACAGTGATCCCAGTGTGTGAAGATCTCAAGGCCACCTGCTTCAAGTTTGCTGCTTGCCCCCATTTTCCTGCCTTTCACCACACATCTCAGTGAACACAGAATCATAAAATCATTAAGGTTGGAAAAGACCTCTAAGATCAAGTCCAAGTCCACTAAACCACGTCCAAAGTGCCATAGCTACACATTTTTTTAACACCTGCATGGCTGGTGACTCCATCATCTTCCTGAGCAGCCTGGTTCCAATGCTTGCTGGTCCTGTAAATTAGTCAGGTTAGAACAGGAGCAGGGGCCCTAGAGACTTCATCTCCTACATGTTATCATAGTTTTCAGAGAGACCTGAAAAGCAAACTCAGGTTTTCCACATAATTTATAACCTGGTTTAACTGGAGGTAACTCTAACATATAAAATGCATGAGAAAAACCACAGCTCAAGTTCTGCTTCCTTGCAGTTTGAGGCTGTCAAAGTCTCCTTGTAACACTGCCCATGTCCTTTTCCCCTAGTCTTGTTCCTTCTTCCTTGCTGACTCCAATAGCTGTGGCTGTCTGCTGAGCTGGGTTTAAGTCCCAAAGCACTTAGCACCTAGCACCACTGTAAGTCACTGAACGTGGGGTTCATCACAGCTGAAAATGAAACCTCCTAAGTGTCCGGCACAACCACCAAGCTTTCAAGTGCAACACATCCTTTGCAGAGTTTGTAACATCAAATTAAGTTTGTGACCCCTTGTTCCCAGTAAATAAGGTCTATGCACCTTTAGTATGTCTTTAAACGGCAGTTTTCTCTGCAAAGAAACACTGTGAAACACACCAGGGGTGAAAGGTTCTTTCTGGGGAAGGTTAGAATGGAGCCAGCAAGCAGCTGTTTGTGGTGTTGCTGCACTTCTCAAGAAGAGCAGATGCTGCTGCTTCTTCTTTTCATTTCCTGCCTCATAACTCATAACATTTCCATCTGCAGAACACAACTGACTCATTCAAAGGTAAGAGAAGGCTTATAGTGAAGAACATAAGGTGGCAAATAGATGTGAAAATCACAGAGTGGTTTAGGTTGAAAGGAACCTCAGGTATCATCTACTCCAACCTTCCCACCTTTCAGCTAGACTCAGCTGCTCAAGGCCTCATCCAGCCTGGCCTTCCACACCCCTAGGGAGGAGGCATCCACAACCTCCCTGGGCAGCCTATACTGAAGAACTTCTTTCTAAGATCCAGTCTAAAATCTACATCTAAGAAACCCTAAGGAATGGTTTCAGGTGTTTATTACAACCAGCTCCATCGCATCACCATTTTTGGAACCAATACTGCTGTTTTCTGGTGGTGACACTGGTCTCTGAAAAGCCCTGGACACAAACTCACCTTCTTGAGCTTAACTCTCCCCTTCTGGCTTTTGATTCAGTAAAAATAATGCCTTATGGTGACTCAGCCCGAACTGGGCACAGGTTCACAGGATCATAGGATGGCAGGGGTTGGAAGGGACCCAAAGAGATTTTTGAGTCATAGAATCAACCAGGTTGGAAGAGACTTTCAACATCATCCAGTCCAACCTATCAACCAGCCCCACCCAATCATCTAGACCACGGCACGAAGTGCCCCATCCAGGCTTTTCTTGAACACCTCCATGTGGGTGACTCCACCACCTCCCTGGGCAGCCCATTCCAATGCCAATCACTCTCTCTGTCAAGAACTTCCTCCTAATATCCAGCCTACACCTGCCCTGGCACAACTTGAGACTGTGTCCCCTTGTTCTGTTGCTGTTGCCTGGGAGAAGAGACCAATCCCCCTGCCAGAGCAGAACCATACAATCTAGCTCAGGTCACACAGGAACACATCCAGACAGGCCTTGAAAGTCTCCAGAGAAGGAGACTCCACAACTTCCCTGGGGAGCCTGTTCCAGTGCTCTGTGACCCTCACAGTAAAGAAGTTCCCTCTTGTGTTTAGGTGGAACCTTCTGTGCTGCAGCTTACATCCATTGCTCCTTGTTCAGAGCAGGTTCACCTGCTCTGAAAGCTCTTTGAATGTGGCAAGACAAGGCTTGCAGCAAGGTGTAGCCACAGACATAAAAATCCACCATGCACCATCCTCCATCTCCATCTCTTCTCCAACAGACCTTCGGATACACACACAAACCTATCTTCATGCTAGGAACAGCACTTTTAAAAGCAAAAGCTGAGACAGTCACAGTACAAACAGCAACATCTTGCAGCACTGAGGCTTCTGCTCATTCCTCGCACGCCTCGCTTCAGCCATCGCGAGCTTTCCTCACACTCTAATTACTGCTAAAGACAAAGACGCCGCAAAAGGTTTTACCGCAGCTAGTACCTGGCAGTAATTCCTCATCATCCTTTATTTTCACAAATGTCTCAGGCTGAATGGACATTGATTTGCTGCCTGTTAGCCTGGTTTCCTTTTAATCGGTTGTGATTTCCTTTCTTTGCTGGTGAGGAGTATTTATACAAGTGCTGCTGCTATGAAATTGGGTTGAAAAGCCAGCAAATCATATCAGATCTTAAAAGACCTTTTTTTTTTTTCCTTTTTAAGGGGTCTGTATCTGAAAGTCCCTTGAATAGGGACAATTTGAGGCTATTCTTCTCATTGAGATTTTTTTTTTCAGGTGCTGATAAAACATTTTAGGGGGTGATAGATGAGCCACAGGGCAAACACATCCACTGAGATAAGACTATTTAAAGCTCTCCAAGCTAATAGCCAGAGAGTCGTTTCACTAATAGACCCGATATTTCCTGCCTCCAGTAGAATAATTTTAGAAAGAGACAGGCAATGTTACAGGTAATCAAGAAATGGTATCAGGATATCTCCCCATATTCCTCACTGTCGTGCTGAAATGTATAATTCAGCTTCTTTCAGACAGCAAGTAAAACAAGGGAGAAGAAATATCCTTCTTCCTCTTCTTCCTTCCCCATGCCAGCTCTTTGCTTTTTCTTAGCTACTAAAACCAAAATCAAATTTAAAAAAAAAATTAATGGGGCTGATCCTAAAGAGCAAACCAGTATGAGAAGATGAGCTTGTGGAAGACCTTGCTACAAGAGAGCTACATCATCCACTCAAAGACCTTATCACTTCTGCAGCAGTAATGTCAAACCAAAGGCACGAACAGGGGGTGAGTCCCATCAATTCCACATGCAGGAGCAAACCCACACACAGCAATGAGAGCAACAGAGCTCACAGAGATGCTTCTGTAGACGACCCAGGCTGACAGGTTCACCCAAACCCTCCATTTTCATAGAATCATAGAACGGTAAGGTTGGAAGGGACCTCAAAGATCATCCAGTTCCAACCCCATGCCATAGGCAGGGACACCTCCCACTAGTACAGGTCACTCAAGGCCTCGTCCAACCTGGCCTTGAACAACTCCAGGGAGGGAGCAGCCACAACCTCCCTGGGCAACCAGTTCCAGTGCCTCACCATCCTCACTGCAAACAACTTCCTCCTAACATCTAGTCTAAATCTCCCCTCTGCCAGTTTAAATCCATAAACCATTTTCTGGTGGCCATATGGACCTTCACTTTGTTCATTCACCACTCTGTGCTTTCCATGTTGAGACACAACTGCAGACAACAGACTCCAGCCTCTGTAGAAAACTGCCAACAGCCATCCCCTCTCATTTCTTCCCAATGAGATTTTCCTGACTGAGAACAGTATTTGCCAGCTAGAATAATAAATATGAACCTGACAGGACAGGAGTTGTTTAGAAAGCAAAGCAAGAAAACAGTCAGCAGTGCATGGAAATATCTATCACCACCTAGAGAAAGGAAGAGGTTAGCTTATCTGTTCCAGCAACTGTCACTGTCTGCTGATTAAAGCACATAAAACATTGCCTTTAACTGCAAACTGCATATTCCCAGGCTCTACAACCAATTGCTTCCCCAGAAATCACTGCCATGGAAAAGGGAGACTTATCAGAGTCCTCGCTTCTGAAAAAAACAGGAGTTGATTCTGCAAGCCCTTTGCTAAATAAATTCTCACCACTGTAGGAGAGATCAAGGCCTTCATTAGCAGCAGTTAAATCAGGGCCGTCTCTTGAACTAGTCCTGTCTGAGCTGGACGCTCTCATACACAATCCAGGGACTTCTGCTGCACTCAAGTGACAGCAACATCAATAAAAGGCAGCACAGCAAGAATCAGATCTTTCCCCTCTTCTGAACAATGCCAACACACAGCCAGGTTCTTCCTCCTTGGGAGATTTCTCACCATCACTGGACTAAATCTCAGAACTGCTCATTCTGAGCTTTTGAAAGGAGTCTGCAGAGCAACTGTACAACATGAGTCCTTTTGTCTGATTTTCTTAACATCAACAACCAGCTTCACAGTGGGGATACCAGATGAACACCACCAAGAGTAGGTTTGGCTTAGGTTGCAAAGAACACATTTTGGTTTAAAGCTGTGCTTAGCTGTGACTTGTTTCACTTTCAGCTGGCATATTGTAGCCCACTGAAAACCGGAGAGCTTCCTGCTTTCCAAGGACACCTGTATGCACTTAGCTACCTACACAGTCAAAATGCCATTGACACAATCATCACAACCAAATGACCTTTAGTCTTATCTGAGATCCAACTATTCCAACAATGATCACTGACAAAGGCAACGAACATCCCAGCACTTCTGGTGGATGAGAAAGGGCTGAGACATTGGGGAAGCAGAAACACAATAAAATATATGTGCACACGTCCACAACTCACCCTCTCCTTCTACACAGACACATGCTTCTTACCCTTGAATTTCCATGTGGTATCTTGCATACTTGCATTCATTCCTTGGCAAAGAATGGTACCATTCCATCCATATCTCTACAACAAGGGTGATGAAACATGGGCACAGGTTGCCTGGAGTGGTGGCAGGAACCTCAGCCCTGGGAAACATTCCAGGTTGGGTTGGACAGTGCTCTGAGCAACCCCATCTAGCTGAAGATGTCCTTGCTCACTGCAGGGAGGTAGATGACCTCTAAAGGTCCCTTCCAACCCAAAGCATTCTATGGCTCTATGATCTTTACTGAGAGATCCAGTACTTGGTACTGCTGAGTATCAAACAATGTTATTTCTTATGTGGCACTGAACAGTTTTACAGCAGCAAAATGCTTCAGCTCACCCACTGCCTCCTCCCTGGGAGGGTTGAAGGCCAGGCTGGATGAGGCCTTGAGCAGCTGAGTCTAGTTGAGAGGTGTCACTGCCCATGGTGGGGAGGTTGGAGGAATGACCTCTGAGGTCCCTTCTAACCCAAGCCATTCTAGAATTCCATGATTTCACCCAACACATTGACCCAGCCAGCAGGAAGTTCCCACTGACATAAAAGGTGAGCTCATTAATATGTTTTACTGGATCAAGGCTTTGCTCTCCATTCTGTGGCTGTTACTGAACAGCTTGGGATTTTTCTTTACTTTCACGATGTTTAAATCCACAATCTGGAACAGAGAAGGTTTCACCTCAACATGAGGAGAAACTTCTTTACAGTGAGGGTGACAGAGCCCTGGAACAGGCTGCCCAGACAGGTCATGGAGTCTCCTTCTCTGGAGACTTTCAAAACCTGCATGGATGCATTCCTGTGTGAACTACCCTAGGGGATCCTGCCTTGGCAGGGAGAAGTTGGACTCAATGATCTCTGGAGATTCCTTCCAATCTCTAAAGTTCTATGATTCTCCATTTCAAATCTTACCTGAGGAAGAACAGATGAGCAAAATTAATTACAGATTCTCATGCCACAAAGGTAGTTGTACTCCTCCAGCTTTGGTAGCCAGACACCTGTGAGTTTTACAGGAGGTCACTACAAGGGCAACTGCCTTGGGATGCTCATCCTAAAACAACCACAAAGAGGCCACACCCAAGAAGGCAGCAATTAAAAGCAGCAAGTTAAGTANATGAGGCCTTGAGTGACCTGTACTAGTGGGAGGTGTCCCTGCCTATGGCAGGGGATTGGAACTAGATGATCCTTGAGGTCCCTTCCAACCTTACCATTCTATGATTCTATGAGACAAGCAACACTTAGTGTGTTTAACGTCAGGTATTCCCCAAATTGAGGCACTTTTGGTTTGGTTTTTTTTTTTCCCCCTCCCCTCCTCCCTTCCCAGATATTGCAAGCCAAAACCATTGACCGCGACAGACACCAACACTGCGAGCATGGCAGAACCAGCACAGAAGAGGCAAAAAAGCTTCTATGAACCACACTTACTGAAATGCCACCTTTTTCAAATGTTGTTTTTTTTTCTTTTTTTATTCATAACAGTATTACATGGTGTGTTACAGAAATTAATGGGGGGAGGAAAAAAAAAAGACCTCTAAAAATTGGTCGGTTTCTGTTGTTGTTTGTTGCTGCTGTTTGTTGTCGTTGCTGGATGCATCACACACAAAGTTAAAAATAATGTGTCCTTCTAGGTTAACAAATGGTCATTATCTGAGGTAAAGTTAAAGTAGGTTTTTAGAAATGTACTTGCAACAGTCACTTTAGCTTTCTCATCTTTATTAAAAAAATAGGTGTCAGAACGCAGAAAAGAAAAAGGGAGGGGAAAACTAAAGGGAGTAAACATTGTTGCAAAGAAGGTGCCCAGTAGGTTATTAGATGAAAGGTTTCATCAGACACTTGGATGACTACGATCTATCAAAATATCTTCTCATGACAGGTAAAGATCAAGAAGCTACAGGGAGGGGGGTGTGTGTGTGGGGGGGATGGTAACAGGATGGCTGGTGGGATTCCCTGGTTTTGAAATTTAAAGTGACGAATTTAGTGCTAGTGAAGGATGAGGGATTAGACAATTGCACAAGCTGGATATTTTAGTTATCTACAATACTGCTACAATGCAGAGGCCTTCCTGTCCTCTCAACTCAGCTTCTTGACCATGCCAAGGATCATCTAATCATCCAAAAAGGTTAATTCAGAATTTGGTTTGATTTTAGGAGCGTTGGTAAAGGTAAGACGAAGGTCCACGGTGATGGTCCAGCTGTTTTCTCATGAGACATTTTAAACCCCAGCCTCATTCCCTCGACACCTACTCGTAAATGATCTGCTTTCTACAAATGTGATGGCAATGGAGCCTCTGTGACAGAAATCTCTTCTTTTTCCTTTCAACACTGCACCCCATAAATGTGATGGCAATGGAGCCTCTGTGACAGAAATCTCTTCTTTTTCCTTTCAACACTGCACCCCATAAATGTGATGGCAATGGAGCCTCTGTGACAGAAATCTCTTCTTTTTTCCTTTCAACGCTTCACCCCATAACCGGACATGTACTGATGATACCGAACCTCAAACATCTGTGCTGAACCCAAACTGTCTTTGTGGTTCCACACGGAGGAGAAAACCCAAAAGAGCCACTGAGGAAGAAAGCAGCACCACTGTGCAAACCAGGAAATCAACTCTTAAAGAAAAAAGTCCTTCATAAATGCTTTCACCTCTGCTTTTTAATTTATCTTCTCCAGTTAGAAAACTTCACCTTTCTTCTGAGGGGGATAAAAAGTTTTGCTACAAAGCTGTCTGTGCATGACTAAGGAATAAGCATCAAATGACTGTGAGCTGGAATAAAAGTCCTCTGCAGGTTCCTTATGTCTAGTCACAGCTAATTTGTCATTCACATACATTCTGTAAAGCACATTTCTCTAATTTCTCTAAGTCAAAAATCAAAAGCTGGAATCGTGTTGTGAGGTTTGGCCGTACACATCAGCAACTTCCACCTCAGTTATTCTGTCTTCTGAACCATTCTTAGCTTATAAGAGAGATGAAACAAGATCTGAATATATAAGCTTATAATAGAGATGAAATAAAAAGATCTGGAACTCCAGGCCTGCTTTAACCATGACGAAAGTGTGTTAATTTAAAACCAGAATCTGCACAACAACCCTAAAAACTGATTAATCATTTGATTTCTTTAACCTTTTCGCCTTCTTATTTTTTATTTTTCTTCTTCTTTTTCTCTTTTTTCCTTTTTTTCTTTCTTTTTTTTTTTTAGTGTTAAACCACTAAATTCAGTATCCTGTAACTGCATAGGAACATCAGGAAAACACATTTGACCTGTGTAACAACTCTCTGTAGGGCAAAAAATATAGAGCTTCTTTATGAAAAGCATGTGCTAAACACAGGAACCCAAACACTGCACTTTTTTGCTTTCAGAAATGTAAAAAAAAAAAAAAAAAAAAAAAAAAAAAAAAAAAAAAAATTTTTTTATTTTTTTTTTTNGAGTTTTTAATTCTTTTTGTTCTGCCTGTGGGTGACTTCTAACACAGAGGTTCAAAGGGATGTCAATGAAATGTGGTTTCTTGTAAGGGGAGCATGTCCTTGTGATAAATGCTAGCTCATAAAAGCAGGTGTTCCCCTTAATTTCCCTAGCTGCTGTCCAGCTGACTGCATTTGGCAAATGCACTTTGAGCTTCAAGCCCCTTCTTGTAAGCATGTGCAAAAAAAAAACCAAAACAAAACAAAAAGAACCCCAAGCCACCACCTGTGTGATGTGAGATCCACAACCTGGGTGTGCCACACCTCCCAACCACTGCGACTTGCTACCTTCTCTACTGTGTAATGGCATCAGGAAAAGAATTCTTGTAACATTGATATTTACAACAACAACAAAAAAAAAGCCCTGGCGATTTTCACTCCAACTCCTTAAAGCCATTTCCCCTTAAACATTTAAAGAGTTTAACAGTTAAGATTATTTTTTTTTTCAAGTTATAAAATAAAAATCCCATTTGATTTTTTTTTTTTTTTCTGATGTACAAAAAAGTGATAAAGATGAACAATTTGATCACGGAATCAGTTTGTTATTCCAAAATCCATGCCGTCCTTGTCCCATTTGTAAAGTCCTCTTCATCCAAATTCCTAAACCAGGATCATAGCAGTATTATTTGGCAAATGACTTGGGTTTTGTTTTTTTTTTGTTTTTGTTTTCATCAAAAAATGGCACACAGAGAAGAAAACACTTGTCTGCATAGCATTACAGCAGCAAGAGACTGAAGAAATAAAAATATTCCTTTTTTTTTTTTTTTTCTGCACTTTGTTTAGAGTTTCCTAGGAAATACTGACTCTTTTTGTCTTTCCTCAGTGGGGACTCCATGTCCTTTCCTCTACCCACACCAGGAGTATTCCAACAGAAAGCAGCATTTCTTCCTCACTGTTAAAGGTCCATTTGGCAACGTTTTTCAGTCGGGATGGCTAAAACAACGGCGCTTTGATTTTGTGGTTTCAAGTTAGCGGACGCAGGAGTTTTCGCTGTTAGATTCGTCACTCGTCCAAAACTACAGAGTGAAGAAATAAAAAATAAGGTCATCATAATAATTAAAAAAAGGACACTCACAGTATTTTGTTGTTGTTTAAATATGTCTACGGGGCGGGAAAGAAAGGCAGGATCAGCCTGGATGTAAAAGACGATGCAAAACATGTCGCCGTGACATAAAAAGTGCCGACTTGTGCCCCAAAAAGGCTGTTGAATGATGATGCCACTGCTACATACAGACTCTGCTCTTGGCTCAAAAGAAAAAGGATGTCCAATGCTGACTGAATTTCAGATGCTCATTATTTATATGTGGCACAAAGAGGATGATGAACGCTTGAAAGAAGACCGCGGAGCTAAGTCTGGATACCCATGGCCTGTAGGGGCAGGAGCTGGTAAAGCAGGGAGAGTTTTCGTTTTTGTGCTGCCATAGGAATCTGCCATTGCTTGCCAAAAAGAAAACGCCAGTAACACTCGTAGAGCCAGTCCAGGAGGGCAATCAGGTCTCCTTGTCAGACAAAATCAATCAGAACAAAGCATGAAAGCCAAAGGCCTGCCAGGTTGTTGGGTTTCATTTGAGTCTTGGAGCACCACAAGCCTGTAACAATGCTATTTCTTAGGTCTGTTGATCTGGGCGTAGAGAGGTTCTGCTTCCTGGGGATAACAAAAACAAAATAAGCCAAGATGTCTCCAGACACAGGTTTTAGAACACTTTCAGAACATCTGCTTGAGAACAGCAATACCTCCTGAGTCAAAACCCAAAGGAAGTGTTTGGCTTTTGTCCTGCCTTGGGTAAATGGTGGCACCCAGTTAAGCTGGGTCATTATTTCAGCAAATGAGGGCTTGCTATCAGTTGCCTCTTCCAGTATGGGCTGTGCACTGATCCTCAGGAGGTATTGCTGGGCACAGACATATGAAGCAATGAAATGATCTCTGTATGACCAAATGTTTGGAAGTTCACAGGCCAGAAACGTAGCTGGCGTAAAATGCTGCTCCTTGTAGCAGGCTGAGACCCACCCCCACCCTCCTCACCCCCAACCTGCAGCACACCAGCAGAACTTAGCTGTGAGTTTTACACATCTCATGGAGAAGAACCACTTGCAGATAGAAACCACCGCTGAAAGCTGAGCTAATGAAGCTGTGATGGGATTCAAAAGAACACCATGAGTCGCCTCTGAAGAAGCAGGAAAGGCAGCTCTGTGCAGTTTGATTAGGAGCCTGTATCACCATTAGCAGAGTCATTAGAGCTGGGAGGAAAGCATGTCAATCTGCTAACAGATACTTCCTGGGGAATTTCCTGGATGTGGAGGGGAAAGGGGGGGTGGGGAAAGCTGCTACTGTTCTTCAGCTCTTCAGAGCTGACACTCTGCTCCTTCTTAATACTATGTTCGCCTTGGCTGCAGTGGGAAGCAAACCACCCGTGGAACCTGGAATCCATTCTACTTCATTTCCAGAAACTAATTTATTAAACTAAGAATGACATCTAAAAAAAGAACAAGACAGGTAGAAAGGCTAATTAATGCCATACTGCATTAACTCTCCACAGCTTGATAAATATTCAAATACCATGCCATGACGTCGAATTTAAGCAAGTTGATTCTAACTCTTGTTACAGCAGCATCAGCAGAAGCTGACTTTGAGCAAAAAAACCCACAATCCCACCAGCCTCTGAAGACTGGTAAATCACTGGGCACTGCAGAGCACTCCAATGTCTCACAGGGGATGGCACGGGATTTTAATCACTACTTAGAAAAATGATGCTGCTGATGAGAAAAAACAGCTGAGTGGTGGACCTGTAGGGCTGTATTTATGCCATGCTCAGGGGGAGCTGGCAGTGCTCCAGGTTGTGCCCCATCCTGGTGCCCTGCCCTGCCTCACTGTGCATCTCATGTGGAATGAGGAGCAACACAACAAATCCAAAACACAGTCTGTTTCTCCCCAAGCCACAAAAAGTAGTCTCTTATTCCTTCAACTGACTGCATTTCTGGAGCTTGCAGAGGCTTTGACTCCCCATCTTCTGCTTAAGCCAAGCCCTGAGTACACTACAAGCATTACGAGAGGATGAGAGAAATCCTTTGGGAATGATTAAATAAAGGCTGCCGAAATTATCTCTGGTAAGAAGCAAATATATTTTGTGACCTTGAAAAACCAAAGGTAATCAGAAGAGATGACTGCGAGTAAATAACTGCATTTCACATCCTCTGTGTTAAGTCTACCTACACCAATTTTCATGTACTGCAGACATGAAGCTGGCAGAATGATCTATCACAGCTAGTTCAGAGAAAATCTGTACTAATTAATGTGGGAACCTGACACCCACCAGGTCATTCTTCAGGCATCCGCTGAACCTGAGGTGATTGCAAAGGGAAGCAAAAAGGAAGGAGGAGAAGGAAAGGGGAGGGAGGGAGAGCATCCCTTTGGAACAAAAGATGTCAGTTTTTCAAATGCCTTTGAGGAAAAAAAAAAGAGCTGTTCAAAATGTCAAGCCTGCTTGTTAGAGCTGTCCTCAAAGATCTGTGAGATATGCAGATGCTCTTAAGTAACAGGTGTCCCAAGGTGTCACTGAACTTGACACCCTTGAAAGAGGAGGAGGAGTAGTTCATCATGGGCCATCAGCCCTTTCAACAGCACAAGAAGCAGCCTTTTAATTAGAAATTTCTTTCATTCATACCCAACGCTTCTCTGAGCAGAAGCTTCAAGTGGCTAAGGCCTGCATTTCTCACTGATCAGAATCATTTTTCTTCCACTAGACCAGAGCATTTTGAATGAAAAGCGTGTCCCTATGTCTTCCCTTTAGTTGATTTCCCCCCTTCAGATGCCTGAAGGAGAAATTAATTGCAGTAATTCGCCTGCAATCTTCTCAGCCAAAGTTTTTTTGCCAGCGACTGAGATTTGTTTTCTAATGTTATTTTGAGGCAATTCAAGCAGTGCATCTCGCTCGATGCAAATGGGGTCTGTACAGTCTTGATAATGACACTCAAGAGAGCAAAAGAGAGCAGAAAGGGACAGAAAAGAGGCAAAAGGAGAGTCAGGTGCTGTTGACTTCACAGATAGCTTCTCAAAGGGACAGAAAAGAAGCGAAAGGAGAGCCAGGTGCTGTTGACTGCAGAGACAGCATCTCTCACAGGCAGCAGGGCTTGCACAAGCATCATTCTGGAGCACCTTGGAAGCAGAAATAAATCTTTTTTTTTTTCATGTGCTCCATGCAAATATCATAGGGAATATCACTAAAAGGCAGGTGAGCCTAACTCTTCTCACAGCATCAGAATCATTTCATTAGAAGGGCTGTGGTTAGTAGTTCAAGAGAGGCTCTCCTGCCCCTCTGCTCTGCCCTGGTGAGGCCTCATCTGGAATGCTGTGTTCAGTTCTGGGCTGCTCAGTTCAAGACCTCATGGAACTGCTTAAGAGAGTCCAGTGCAGAGCTACAAGGATGCTTTGGGCAGTGGAACACCTTCCTGCTAAGGAAAGGCTGAGGGAGCTGGGGCTCTGCTTGGAGCAGAGGAGCTTGAAGGGTGACCTCAGTTATGTTGATAAAGCTGTGAAGGGCAGTGTCAGGAAGACAGAGCCAGGCTCTGCTCAGTGATGTTTAATGGTAGGACAAGGGGCAATGGGTGCAAGCTGGAGCAGAGGAGGTTCCAAGCGAACAGAAGGAAAAGCTTTTTCCTTGTGAGGGTGCCAGAGCCCTGGAGCAGGCTGCCCAGAGAGGTTGTGGAGTCTGCCTCTCTGGAGACTTTCAAGGCCCCATCTGGATGTGTTTCTCTGTGACCTGCCCTGGGTGATCCTGCTCTGACAGAGGAGTTGGACATGTGGATGATCTTTCGAGGTCCCT
>WBNM01027988.1:0-13505 GCA_013399055.1 Ramphastos sulfuratus | reverse complement strand
GAGAGCTGCTCCATCCCTCTGAATTATAATGCATAGGTTCTCTCATTTGACATGAGCTGTACCAAGTGGTGGGTCATTAATTCAGAGACAATATCTAGAACTGGAGGACGTGATCTTGGCCTGTGGTCTAATGGTCATAGAGGCATTGGGCAGAAGATTGGACTTGATGACTTTAGAAGAATTTTCCAACCTTGATGATTGGATGATTCTATTAAGTCCTAGGAGGAAAAAAAATAACATGAGTTTTACAGATCCAGTGATGGTAGGGAAAGAGCTAAAGGAATAACTCTCTGAGTTTCAGAGAAGTCTCAGCTACATTTATATTTCTCCTTCCCCTTTCTTTGTGTCTCCTAGATCAGACTAACCCTCTTCTTCATTAACTCTGGGAACAGCTTGAGCATACTTTACATTTGCTGACATTAAAGTAATCGGTCTCTCATCTAAACTCACAAATGGATGAGGAGAGGAGGAGCAAGGAGGACACACGACTGGAAAATTAATTTGTGCAAGACTTTGAGAAGCCAGAAAAGTTGCCTTGGAGCTGCTCATTAGCCAAGCTGATGACAAAGCGAAAATAAAAAGAAGGTAAGTTTTAAGGCAGCTTTCTAACCAAGGTACTCAAACAGCCATTTCCATCTGCCCAGGATGAACAACTTTGCATGAATTAGGCTCATGTGCACCATATGTCTATTTATTTCCATCTTTATCCTCTTTGCAAAGCTGTTTGAAGAAAGCATGCCAAGTCAGTGTTTTAGAAGTTCAGCAAGATCAGTGCCTGGAAGGAAGAATGATGATAATAATAATAATAAAACCCCAAACAATCTTCCTAAAATATAAAAATAATAATAATAAAGATAAAGCCCTGCCTAATCATTTCCACAACAGAATTAGTGTTATTTGTCTTCACTTTAGATGCTTCTACTGACAAATACAATAACTGCAGAAAAGCAAGAGGTCATTAATATCTAATATTCACTTTGAATTTAAATAACACTTAGAAATGCATCAATTATCACCAGATATAAGGGAATAAACCTTAAAAAGAAGAGCTGGGTAAACCAGGTCACTTAGTCCTAAGTGGGCAAGCCTGAGGGCAAGAACATCTGTTTCTGAGCTATTTGCCATGTTTGTCTGTTCTTCTCCTGAAGATTTCAGGTCCTGGCTGGCATTAGCCATAGGGATTACAGAAATTCGTCAAGTTTCTCAAATCACACAATAACAAACTGTCGTGGTAGGCCTAAACAGGCCTCTTGGGCTTGTACATGTTCTGGCTTGTGCAGACATGTTTTTCTGCTGTTTTGGGGAGAGAGCAACGGCGGGAAAGGGGACAAAGGACCTGGCGCCACTAAGTCTGGGGTCCGGGGCCTGTCCATCACCTGTGGTTGCTAGGGGGCACATGATTGCCTTGTGCAGGGCCCGTGATCTGCCCAAAAAAGGATAAAGCAAGCCTATGGCTTCACCGAATATGGCAAAATCTTGGGTAACTGCCATTTGATTGGCTATCTTGTGTCCAAAGGTCCAATTGATCTTTGGGTTGTGTTATAAAGGAGCAGGGAACACAGGGTGCGTGCCTTCCTCCATTANAAACTGAGAGGAGTTTGAAGTGACCTCTGGAGATCATCTAGTCCAACTCCATTCCTAAAGCAGTGTCACTTAAAGCAGGTTGCACAGTGTGCAGGTGGGTTTTGAATGACTCCGGAGTAGGAGGTGCCATAACCTCTGTGGGCAACCTGTTTCAGTGCTCTACCACTCACAAAGGAAAGAAATTCCTCCTCATGTTTAAATGGAACTTCTTATGTTTCAATATGTCTGTTACCACTTGTTCTGTCTCTGGACACCATTGAAAAAAGACTGGCCTCATCCTCCTGACACCCATCCTTTAAATATTTATAAGCATTGAGAAGATCCCACTTCAGTCTTCCTTTCTCCTGGCTAAAATGCCTCGAGTTTCTCAGTCTTTCTTTTTAAGACAGGTGTTCTAAGTTCCTTCTCCTCTTCATAGACCTTTTCTGTACCGTCTCAAGCAGTTCCATGTTCTAGAACCAGAAAGCCCAGAACTGGGCACAATGCTGCTGACGAAGCCTCACGAGGGCAGAGTAAAGGGGAAGGAGAACCTTGCTTATCCTCTTCCCAGAGAATTCAGATCTCCCTGTAGAATCACTCTGCCTTAGTGAAAAGCAATAATTTATCTTTTGTTTTTATTCTTAATCCCGAATAATTGACAAGAAGGCTGAATAGTTCTTGCAGAACCTGCTTCAGTGCTGGCTTGCCATTGACAAGTTCTTTCTGAGATTAGACATTTTGTCAGCTCTTAATTGATTTGATATTTATATTGCTCATTAAAAAAAAATAATTGATAATAACACAAATGAGACTGCTGGAGATGAATCAAACCCTTTAGAGAAGTCTTAGAGTGATGCAGTTTCCAATACTGCAGATCTTGTTATCTCATCAGAGACACAATCAAGCTGGCTTGACAAGGACCCCTTCTACAAAGCACATTGACTGACATTAATTGTAGTCTGACCTTCTGGTTCTTTATTGATTGCATCCAGAAACATTCTTTTTGCTGTTATGTGTGGAACTGATGTTCCAGCTTACCAGTTGATGATTCCCATTGCCAGCTGATAATGACCATCTGAAAGGAGGTTAATAATTACCATATCTGAAAGGAGGTCGTAGAGAGATGGGAGTCAGTCTCTTCTCCCAAGTAACAAGTGATAGGACAAGAGAAAATGGTCTCGAGTTGCACCAGAGTTGATTTAGGTTGGACATGAGGAACAATTTCTTTCCCAAAAGTGTTGTCAAGCTCTTGAACTGGTTGCCTAGGGCAGTGGTGGAGTCCTCATCTCCAGAGATGTTAAAAAATGTTTAGATATGGCACTTTGGGATAAGGTTCAGTGGACATGATGGTAATGGTTTGATAGTTGGACTTTATGAGCATTGAGGTCTTTTCCAACCTCAATGATACTATGATTATTCTGTGAAGGAGTGATGATTTTAAACTAAAGGAGAAATTTAGACTGGAGAGAAGGAAGAAAGTTTTTACACCGAGGTGATGAAACACTGATCCAGATTAACTAAATCGGTGGTAGATGCCCCTGAAATTGTTCCAGGCCAGGGCAGGTGGAGCTCTGAACAACCTGATCTAGTTGAAGTCTGCTGACTGCAGAGGGATTGGATTTGATGACCTTTAAAGGTTCTTTCCAGTTAGAAGTATTCTATCATTTTACAATGAACTGCAGCTTACACAAGCCCTGGATTGAGCAAGCACTGGCCACATTTTGGTCTCTTAGTCCTCTACAGCAGGTTCCCATCTTTCTTATTACCTTCTTTTGAAGTACTAAGCTGATGTAAAGGTTTAACATCATCTGAGTGCAGAAGGAGGTGAGAGAGCACAGATCAGATACTGGAATATGATTCAGGAGCTTGTTAAGAGCAGAGCTGGCCCATGAATGGGAGCGAGCCATCATAGGATATGCTCACTGAATTGTTTTCTATTTAAAAGACAAACTAAATAGTGGGAGGGACTTTCATCTCAGGGATATCTGAGACAAAGTTTTGTGTCAGGTGCTGGCACAACCCTGGAACGATCAGCTGCATGCAAGAGAGAGCCTCGCAAAGAGAAGAGTGTGCAGAAATATGCAGTCATGAAAGCTGAGACTGCAAGAGGAAGCTTGGAGAAGGTTTATTTTATCTTGTTTTGATTTGATTCCTATGTTTAATGACTAATTCAGAATTAATTTCAAAGCTGCATCTGTAGCCTGCTTTCCTGATGAAATGAAACGTGAGAAACATCTCAGGAGCTATTTATCTCTGCTCCTAGGACCTGTTCACCCTTTTCACTGATCGTAACTTTATAGAATCATTTAGATTGGAAAAGGCCTTTATGATCATTGAGCCCAATTGTAAATCTAATAGTTTAATTTTAAAAGAGGTTTTAGCCTTCAGTATCTGAGTTGCTGTGTGAAATAGCTGAGTAGAGGACAGCAATCATCTGCATTGCAGAGAAGCAAAGCAGGGGTATCTTCTAAGTAGAACAGATGGCTCAGAGTCCTGTCCAGTTTGACCTTGAATATTTCCAGGGATGGATACTCTACTAAAGTCTATTTTAAATTTAAATGATAGGGTGTCTCATCTCATGTTATGGTAGATCTCAGAGGCAAACTACAAATCCAGGCTGTCCTAAGGTAAAATTGTACCTACAGTCTAATCTTTCAGCAGCATTTTTTTTTTTTTTTAAGTTTTTGGTGTTCCATTTCATAGAATCACAGAAGCATAGAAACATGGACTCATTGACTCCTAGAATCATAGTTTGGTTTAGTTTTCGCTTGTGGGGAAAGACAAACCCAGCACATAGAATCATAGAATCATAGAATCATAGAATGGTAAGGTTGGAAAGAGACCTCAAGGATCATCTAGTTCCAACCCCCTGCCATAGGCAGGGACACCTCCCACTAGCACAGGTTACTCAAGGCCTCGTCCAACCTGGCCTTGAACACCTCCAGGGAGGGAGCAGCCACAACCTCCCTGGGCAACCTGTTTCAGTGCCTCACCACTCTAATCATATCACATGAAGTTCAACAAGGACAAGTGCAGTGTCTTGCATCTCGGGAGGAATAATAACAGGCACTGATACACGTTGGGGCTGCCCTGCTGGAAAGCAGCTCCATGGAAAAAGACCTTGGAGTCCTGGTGGACAGCAAGTTCTGCATAGGGCAGCAATGTGCCCTTGTGGCCAAGAGAAACTATGGCATCTTGGGGTGCGGCAGGAAAAGTGTGGCCAGCAAGTCCACTCCCCCTCTACTCTGCCCTAGTGAGACCTGGAATACTGTGTCCAGTTTTGGGCTCCCCAGTTCAAGAGAGACAGGGACCTGCTGGAGAGAGTCCAGTGGAGAGCCACCAGGCTGACTGGGGAACTTGAGCATCTCCAATCTCTTTCTGGGGGTGCACAGTAATACGACAAGGAGCAACAATTGCAAATTTGAACATAGAAGGTTTCATCTTAACATGAGGAGAAACTTCTTTACAGTGAGGGTGACAGAGCACTGGAACAGGCTGCCCAAAGAAGTTGTGGAGTTTCCTTCTCTGGAGACGTTCAAACCCTGCCTGGATGCATTCCCGTGTGGGCTACGCTTCTTTGGCAGGGGGATCGGACTCGATAATCTCTGAAGGCCCTTTCCAACCTCTAAAGTTCTGTGATTCTGTGACAGACACAGTGGGGATGGTGGTAGATTGGGTATCACAGGCTGTCCTGGTTGTTAAGCGGTCAGATGCTCTCTTTTGCCAGTAGATGGAGTGCTAAACTCAGTTTTCACTAAGTTAAGAGACTTCAGTGGGCCAGTATCAGCTCACAGGCTCACAAGATGTCAGGGGTTGGAAGGGACCCAAAGAGATCATCGAGTCCAGCCCCCATGCCAGAGCAGGGCCATACAATCTAGCTCAGGTCACAGAAGAATGCATCCAGACAGGCCTTGAAAGTCTCCAGAGAAGGAGACTCCACAGCCTCTCTCGGGAGCCTGTTCCAGTGACCCTTACAGTAAAGAAGTTCCCCACTGTATTCAGGCAGAACTTCCTGTGCTGCAGCTTACATCCATTGCTCCTTGTCCTATCCCAGGGAGCAAGTGAGCAGAGCCTGACACCCAGTCCTCAGATACTTATAAACATTTATTAAATCCCCTCTCAGTCTTCTCTTCTCCAGACTCAGTTATTGAACTGATGGTGTACATTGGGAAGCCACATCTCCTGCTGAGCCTTGTGTGGGTTGAGATTCCTTCTCAACAAACCATTGCCTCTTTCTGCCATTTCATTTGACTGAGGACAGTAGGAAATGTGAACTATTTATTTCTCCTTTGTTTTGCACAATATTGGATTTCCTTTCAGGTTAGGTGTGGATAGCTTTGGATAACATCAGGAGTAGGTAGACCTGAGAACCAAAAGCATAACACTCACACTGTATTTTGCCCTTTATCTTTATTGCTATAAGCAAGCAGAATACTACTACATCTTGGTCTTTGGCTATTGTGTTGTATGCCTCCTCAAATCCACTCTTAGCTTGATACAGCCATCATGACCCAGACAGGTCCGTTACAACCATCACCACTGGTGGTTATCATTTGATGTTATGGGGGAAAAAAAAAGCTAGGTTGGGAGAGGAGTGGGGGGAAGCACACCATCACCTAGTGGACTTTGGAAATTATGGGATGGAGTCAGGACTGAAATCCTGATCTTTGGTACCACGCTATAGCTCTGGTAGTGTGGGATGATGGACAGTGAATTTGCTGGGGCATCTGCAAGACTCACCACTAAGAAATGTGCCTGTCCAACCTCCTTCTTCATCATCAGTCTCTGCTCTTCTACAAGTTCCTTCCAGGATCTGATTTTGGGCACAGGATCTGATGGTCCCTATAGCACTTCACAGGTTGCAGTGCACTACTGGAACCTGATGCTTTCCAGGTAACTGAACTTTCTCTTCCAGTTTTCTCACTTTTTTCCTTTCCCAGCAACGCAGGTAGATCAAACTGGGAATTGCTTATTGCCATAGATAGTCTCAAAATGGAGCAAAGGTCAAAAGCCTCTCCCTCTCCCCTCTGTTACACACCACGGTGAGGGCATCCACCCATGCACATAGAATCATAGATTCATAGAATCATAGAATGCATCAGGTTGGAAATGACCTTTAAAGGTCATCTAGTCCAACCATCCTGCAGTGAGCAGGGCCATCCCCAACTAGATTAGGTTGCTCAGAACTGCATCAAGTCCTACCTTGAATATCTACAGGGATTGGTCCTCCACTACTTCCCTGGGTAACCTTTTCCAGTGTTCCACCATTCTCACAGTAAAGAACTTCTTCCTGCTGTCCCATCTAAACCTACCTACTCTAGTTTCAAACCATTGTCCCTCATCCTATCACCACAGGCCCTTCTAAACAGTCCCTCCCCAGCCTTCCAGTAGGTCCCCTTCAGATATTGAAATGCATCTCTAAGATCTCCTTGGAGCCTTCTGTTCTCCAGGCTGAACAGCTCCAACTCTCTTAGTCTGTCCTCCTAGGAGAGGTGCTCCAGCCCTCTGTTTATCCTTATGCCCCTCCTCTGGACCTGCTCCATCAAGTCCATGTTCATCCTGTGTTGAGGCCCTCAGAAGCTGGACATAAAACTCCAGGTGAGGTCTCACCAGAGTAGACCACGGTGGCAGAATCACCTCTCTTGATCTGCTGGCCACAGTTCTTCTGATGAAGCCCAGGATGTGATTGTCCTTCTGGGCTGCAAGTGCCCATTACAGGCTTCTGTCCAGCTTTTCACCCACCAGCACCTTTCCATAGGGCTGCTTTTCATCCCTTCACTACCCAGCCTGTATTGATAATGAAGATTGTCCTCACCCAGTTGCAGGGCCTTGCATCTAGCCTTATGGAACCTCATGAGGTTTACTTGTACCTATTTCTCCATCTTGCCCAGATCTCTGAGCACAGCCTGTGCTGGTTCTTTGTGCACCTGCAGGGTGCCCTGAGTAGGCTCATCATGTTCTGCACACCAGCATGATGCTTACAGAGTAGATGCAGATGTCTGAATCATCCCAAAGAAACACATGAGCAAACCCACCTGCTGTCTGCTGCACTCGTGCATGAAGGAGGCTTGGCAGGAATAACCACCACGTGTCTGCTGCTCGCCACACACACATGGACCACGGTGGCTCCACACATTTGTGTGCAGGCTTGTTCCTCCCCCTCACAGGCTGGAACAAATCATCCTGGCTTATTGCCCTCACATGTACACAGACACTTGGTGCTTGCAGTGTGCCCACAGCCTCCTATACACAAAAATATAGAATCACAGAATAGTTTTGGTTGGAAGAGACCTTTAAGATCATCAAGTGCAACTGTTCACCAAGCACAGCACCACAGCTATGCAGTTTTAAAATACCTCCAGGGATGGTGACTCCACCATCTTCCTAGGCATCCTGTTCCAATGCCTGACAACCCATTCTGTGAAGGAATTTTTCATAATACCCAACCTAAACACTCCCTGATGCAATTTGAGACCATGTCCCCTTCCTTTTTTTTCCTACCCTCAAAGCATCTACATCTTTCCATAAAGCCACATTAGGCTTGGACAGCACTGATGGAGGTCTCTGAGCACTCTCATTTTTGATGTGCATACAAATTATTGTGCACTCACATAGGACACTCACATAGGGAGTTGGAGAGAGCAATAATTTCTCCCTCAGTCAGTGGAAAGAGAGCAATAAAGTCTCTGACTCAGCCCCCTATAATGGTTTGTTTATCCCCAAAGCTTAGTTTGGGTTTTGGGGTTTTTGCTGTTTAGTTGGGGTTTAGTTTTCTTGGGTTGTTTTTTTGTTGTTGTTTGTGGGTTTTTTTGGTTGTTGTTTGGGGGTTTTGTTTGTCTGGTTTTGGTTTTAAAATCTGCAGTGTATTTTAAATACAGATATTGGTTATATCCTATATAAATACAAATTCTTGAAGTAGTCTTAACCCTTCCCACACACTTTGCCTGGTTTTCTGTGCAGAAGCACACACAAAGCATAAAAGCAGGCTGTAGAATCATAGAATGGCTTGAGCTGGAAGGGACCTTAAAGATCATTTAGCTCCAACCTCCCTGCCCTGGGCAAGGACATCTCTCACTAGACGAGGTTGCTCAAAGCTTTATCCAGCCTGGTCTTGAGTACTTCCAGGGATGAGGTGTCTGCAACTTCTCTGGGCAATACATTCCAGGACTCTCATCGTAAAGAACTTTTTCCTAATGTCCAATTTAAACTTACCCTGCTCTAGCTTAAAACCATTGTCTGTTGTTCTATCACCAAAGGGCAATGGTTTTAAACTAGAGCAGATCCACCAAGGTATGCTCTCCAGGCATATACACACATCCCAATTGTTGCATAGGCACAACTGTAAGGAGAAATCAATTTTCTGGTGGTTTCCTCAGGTTAATTAAGGAAGACAAATCCATGCTTCACATCTCATTTATCAAACTAAAGACAGAGGGTCAGAGAAAATCGGTGGGATAAACTGCTCTGTGGTGATATCTTTGTTCTGACACATGGTCTTTCCACACCCAGATGAAGAATATTCCCTGTTCCTCCCTGTATCTCTGTCATTCTCTTCCTATTTCTCTGGATTTATATTTGCTTTTATCTGGGTTTCTCAGACTGATTGGTTTCCCCTCTTTCACACTTTCAGTACAGGTACAGATTGCTTGTTGTCTGACCTGCTGCATCCCAACTTGGTTTCCAGCATCCATAACATATGTTAATATCAAGGATGTCAGGAATTGTGGAAAGGTCAGACAACCCTCTTCTTGCTATAGTGTTCCATCAAATTTCTGACTTCAGACATTCAAAAGCAGAAACAACAAAAGACCTTTTCAACTGCATGGAAATCTCTTTCTCTGCTGACTTACAAAGCAGGGGAGGAAAGAGGCAGCCCAGCAGGAGTCTTCCAGGGGTAAAACACTGTGATCCAGGGAAGCTAAAGATCTCTCCTTGATGAGTATTGACTTCTGTGACCATGTTCAAGTCCAAACTTGTGTGAAGGAGCACTGAGCACAACACTGGTTCGACACTCACTCACCTCCTGGACTATGGTGCACCTAAGGTCTGGATGGGAGAACGTCATTCCCATCTTCAAGCAGATGTCCCTCACTTGTCTATTCCCATGCAATCCTTGCCTACTTTGCAGAAAGTGAGACATCATTGATCCATTCATATGACTAACCTCCTCACCCTCCCTATTGAGATTTAAGCTGGATTTTTCCATCCAGTTTATTTCTTGGACCATAATCACAGAATCACAAAATGGTGAGTGTTGAAAAGAGTCTCTGGAGATCATCTGCTCCAACCTCTCTGCTAATACAGGGTCATCCAGAGCAGGTTGCCTAGAAATGCCATGTCCTGGTGGGTTTTGAGAGTCTCCAGAGAAGACTTCACAACCTCTCTGGGCAGCCTGCTACAGGGCTCTGGCAACCTCACAGGAAAGAAGTTCTCCTTTTAGTTCAAGGGAAAGCTCCTGTGTTCTAAATTGCACCCATTGCCCCTTGTCCCATCACTGGCTACCACTGAAAAGAGCCCAGCCCCATCCTCATGACTCCCACCCTTGAGATCCCTCACAATGTGATGTTGTCTGCAGAAGATTTTTGTAGGTACAGGCCCAGAGTGTACAAAGGAGCAAGGTGACTTTTTGTCAGTGTAGATGATGGCAGGGCAGAGTCTGAGGCTTTCATCTACTTGTGCTACAAAGGAATGAGTCTTGCAATGGTTCACAAGGCAATAATGTGGATGGAAAGCATATGAGTCATAACACTTACAGATACGAGCTCATTGCAAGCCTCCCTTTCATCTTCTAAGTGAGTACTGGATTGGACAGGCCAATTAGATGACTACAGACCAAGAAGGAGTGCAAAGGTACTGCAGGGTACTGAGGTGGCTTCATGTGCAAGGTGTTAAAGATCCCAAGTAGCAACTAGAGGACAAGGCTAGTAATGAAGTCCATTAGACACACACCTACTTTTCCCTCCTTTGCCACTGACACATCCACAGGGTTGATGTCCCCATATCCCATGAAAGATGGGTGGTGGGCAGCTGTGATGCTATGCTGGAGGTGGCTGTAACAGGCTTGGCAATGAGAATACAAGGTTGATACAGTGCTTGGGAAGCTGGTTAACTCTACCTTATGCTGAGTAGGAACAACCAGTTGAGATGTAAGTGAATAATTTTCATAGGTCATGTTTTTACTGACCACTGGAGCTGGCTAAAAGTGATTGGCCCTTCTGGCTGGCTTCTCTGCTGCCAGATTTACCTCTGCTCTCTATTAACCTCATGAAGTTCAGAAAGGGCAAATGGAGAGTCCTGCACCTGAAAAGAAATAATGTCCTGCACCAGTACAGGTGAGGAGTTAACCTTCTGGAAAGCAGGTCTGTGGAGAAGGACCTCAAGGTGCTGGTGGACAACAAGTTTGCCATGAGCCAGCAACATGCCCTCATGGCCAAGAAGGTCAGTGGTATTCTGAAGAAGACTGTGGGCAGCAGGTTGAAGGAGGTTCTCCTCAACTGCTCTGCACTGGTGAGGCCCTATCAAGAATATTGTGTCCAGTTCTGGGCATCCGCATCAAGACAGGGAACTACTGGAGAGAGAACAGCTGAAGGCCACAGAGGTGCTGAGGGACCAGAGCATCTCTGTGAGGAGGAAAGACTGAGAGACCCAGGACTTTTTAGCCTGGAGAAAAGAAGACAGAGAGGGTCTTCTCTATGCTTATCAACACCTAAAGAGTGGAGGTCATGAGGATGGGGCTGGGCTCTTTTAAGTAGTGCTGAGTGATTGGGCAAGAGGCAGTGGACACGAACTAGAAAACAGGAGGTTTCATTTGAACTTAAGGAGAAAGTTCTTTACTTTGGGGGTGATGGAGCACTGGAGCAGGCTACCCAGAGAGGTTGTGGAGTCTCCTTCTCTGGAGAGATTCCAAACCCACCTGGACATGTTCCTGTGTAACCTGTTTTTGGCAAACCTGTGTGGGCAGAGGTGTTGGACTAGATGATCTCCGGAGGTCCCTTCCAACCCCACTCTTCTGTGATCCTGTAATGTGATAACACATGTCAGTGCTCAGCAATCAGGGAGAACTCAGCAGAGTCTGGGTGCTGTGGGAGAAGAAGGGAGGGGCTGGTTACACCTCACCTAAACATCGCCAACAGGAGCAAACATGCATCATTTGTACTAAAACGCATCACACGACAACAAATGAAGAGCTGAACAAGCAGGCAGCCCAAGGCCAAAATGTGCAATCAGATGGAAGGACAATGTGGCAGGGAAGGAGAGAGAGGAAGAGTGAAGGATCAGAGTCATTTTGGGAGAGATATGGAAAAGAAAGAGCAGGACTGTAAAGAAACCTTATCTCGTTCATGCCTGTTCTCCCACTGCCGCCGGGATTATGCAAATGAATCATTCAAGTAGATTTCCCTGGTAATTAAAAACTCTGCTCTTTTTAATTAAACTTTCCCTCCAGACTGGTTTTTTTTCCCCCTAGAGAAGCTAATCTTTACAAGGCATTTTTCCCCCTCCTCTCTTCTCTTCTCCTTTCTTTTTCTTTCTCTTCTCCCTCAAAATTGTCAAGGCCCATCACAAATGGACTTGAAGACTGGGTTAAGTGAGGATTTGCTGGAGAAAACTTTGAATTTACGTTGAAGTTGAAGTGAGAGTTGGAGTTCAGAGAGTGGGAACTAGGTTAAGGGCTCATACACAGGTGCAAAAAGAAAATCTGAGAGGAAAACCAAACAGAGGTAGGGTGGGGGGAAAAAAAGTTTTCTTGTCACGTTTTCTTTCAGGGTTTCTACCTGTTGAGATTTCATTGGTAGGATGTTGACAAGCAGATACAACTAGTAGCAGTTCACTTATAATGAACTCAAGATGCTTGAATTAACTGTGGGTCAGAAGAAATTGACAGGGTTGAACTAGATCATAGAATCATAGAAGAATTTTGGTTTGAGGAGGTCTTTAAGATCATCAAGTCCAACCATTAAATCAGCACTACCAGGTCACCACTAAACCACGTCCCTCAGCATCACATCTACTCACCTTTAAATATCTCCTGGTATGGGGACTCCACCACTTCCCTGGGCAGCCTGATCCAGAGATTGCTAAAGTTTTTGGGGAAGAAATTCTTCCTAATATGTAGCCTGGCACAAACTGAGACTGCTTCCTCTTGTCCTATTGCTTGTTCTGAGGGAGAAGAGACCAGCCCCCACCTGGCTCCAATCTCTTTTCAGGGAGCTGTAGATAGCATAAACTTCCCAGCTTGCTCCATCTTGCCGTGGATTGCTGGCTGTTCCCATGGCTCCAAATTGCATCTTGAGTTGGGTAGTTACACTGCTGACTACCTTAGACTATTGTTGTTGGTTAACCCACCTGTTGCCACAACTCAGCCTGGCATACCACTGCTCTCCACACAAATTACCAAAGCATGAGAAACCTCCACAAACTGATCTGGATCTCTATTAGGCAGCATGTGGGGTATGCTGGGCTCCTGGATAGGTGTTAAATAAGGCCAAGATCATGAACAAAGCAAGACCTTCTTGCAAACGTACTGAGCTCTGCTGTCCTCTTGGAAATGACAGCCTCCTACCAGTGCAGAAGGCAGATCTACTGGTGGCTAATCACAGCCATGTACTCCCTAAGGGAAAAACAGTGCCTCCATCTACGGCCGCTTTAAATCTGCATCCTCTTCCCGTCTCCAGGAGGTATTTTTAGCCTTCACGCTTTATCTTCACAGCACAAAGGCTCCTGTTTTATGAAGTGCTTCACATTCTTCAAAGTATATTTTTGTAAGGGATTTTCCTTTTTTGCCTCTTTTAAAAAACATTTTTCATATTTTCTTTTTCATCTTTCTTTTTCCTATCTTTTTTCTTTTTGTTTTAACTTTCTTTCTTCCTTTCTTTCTTTCCTTTTCACCTTTCTTTCCTTTTCATCTTTCTTTCCTTTTCACTGTTCTTTCTCTCCTTCCTTCC
>WBNM01027987.1:0-109910 GCA_013399055.1 Ramphastos sulfuratus | reverse complement strand
CTGTGTGATCTGCTCTAGGCGATTCTGCTCTGCAGGGATGTTGGACTGCATGATCTTTTAAGGTCCCTTTCAGCCCCTGACATTATGTGATTCTGTAATTACCTGACAGAAGAGACTGGCACCAACCTCTTCACAAGGTCCTTTCAGGTAGCTGTAGACAGTGCTGAGATTTCCCCTCAGTCTCCTCTTTTCCAGACTAACCATCCTCAGATCCCTCTGTCATTCCTCAGCAGATTTATTCTCCAGGTCCTTCTCCAGCTTCGTTGCCCTTCTCTGTACTCACTCCAGCACCTCCACATCCATCTTGTAGTGAGGTACCCAAAACTGAATACTCAAGATGTGGCCTCGCTAGAGCCGAGTCCAAGGGGACGATCACCTTCCAGCCCCTAACATTGTGTGATTCTGTGATATATGCCAGTGTCTATCAGAGGCTTATCTTTGAAGGGAAACTCCAAACTTAACTTCAAATTGACCTTGCAATCCAGTTTCATATTAAAGACGTGGTTTTTATAGGGCAAGGTGAGCTTTTTGCAACAGTCTGATCTCTGTACTTCAAAGCAGACACAAGAAGTCTTCTCTCCCTTTTCTGAACAGAAAATAACTTTTCTTGCTGTTCTTGCAGACCAGACGTAATCACCTATTGAGAACAACTCATCTCACTAGGGAGGGCATTCCCCAGGTCTTAGAGAGCTGCACAAATCCAAACAGGAACAGCGCAAATGAAGGAGAAAGGAGTCTGTATTTTAATGTAGATTAAATAATGTTGACTCCAACAGATAGATGCCAAATGTCTTTCCCTTTTTCCAGCAGCAGCAGACTGTATTGAACAAGCAGTTATTAGACAGCTGCCAATTCTCAAGGGGATGTTTTTCTGATCGTGCGCAGTAACAGCCAAAAATTTGCTTAATTTTAGCTTTAGGTCAGGTAGCCCCACACAAAGCCTGTGTCTGAGGAAGTTGTATTTATGTACCACTTATCTCTTCTTCCCCTCAGAAAACTCATTATCCAGTTTTCCTTCCTTCTTAACCTTAACCTCGACTTGCAAAAAAGTATCAGATTCCGCTTACACAGAGCTCTTTGTAATTAGACACAAATTGTTCAGCACCTTCAATTATAACATTTTCTGCTGCAGCATCTAAAAAGCATGCTGGATATTAATAAAAGCTTTAATCATCTTGAAAAAAAAAATACTGTGCTGTCACAATTCTGTTCCATGCTTTTATATTCCTCTAAGCACAAAGAAATATAAATACTGATGTATTAGTTAATACCAAGCACATAATCACCACTTGATGAATTTTATAAGTCAGGTTACAGCAGTCTGAGAGTGTTCAGAACACACCTGTCAAGTTTTCATCTATGGGGTTGGATGAAGCAAAGTTTATTTTCTAATAGATTTCATATTATCATAAAACCACAGAATGGTTTGGGTTGAAAGGGATCTAAAAGGTCATTCAGTCCAACCTTGCTGCAGTCAGCAGGGTCATGCTCAACTAGATCAAGTTGCTCTGAGCCTTGTTGAGCCTCACCTTGAATATATCCAGGGATGGGGCCTCGGCTAGCTCTCTGGGCA
The DNA here is from genome assembly GCA_013399055.1 of Ramphastos sulfuratus. Taxonomy (NCBI): domain Eukaryota; kingdom Metazoa; phylum Chordata; class Aves; order Piciformes; family Ramphastidae; genus Ramphastos; species Ramphastos sulfuratus. The sequence continues at coordinate 108,337 of WBNM01027987.1, read as the reverse complement.
ACCTGTTCCAGTGTTTCACCACCCTCACGGCAAAGAATTTGTTCCTAACCTCCAATCCAAATCTACTCTTCTCTAATTTCAAGCCATTGCCCCTCATCCTGTCACTGCAGGCCTTTGGAAACAGTCCCTCTCCAGCCTTCTTGTAAGTCCCCTTCAGGCACTAGAGGTCCACAGTAAGGTCTCCCCAGAGCCTTTTCTTCAGCCTTTACGGCCCCAGCTCCCTCAGCTTCTCTTTGTACCAGTGGTGTTCCAGCCCACTGATCATTTTCACAGCCCTCCCCTGGACCTGCTCCATCAGGTCGAAGTTATTTCTGTGTTGAGGGTTCCAGACCTTGATCCAGTATTCCAGGTGAGCTCTTATTAAAGCAGAATAAATTAATATATTATCAGAGTAACATATAATATATATATATTACACATACATACATACATACACACATACATTAAAAATATTATTACTATATAGTAATGTATAGTTATGTAATAATGCATTCATATTAATATATAGTGGCAGAGTGATTTATATAATTTATTAATTAAAATTTTAATGCTCCATATTATTTTGCTAATATGTCTTTTATTGTGTACATATATTACAAAACACTAATACAACATATTAAGTATATGCATATGTGAATTCACAGCCATATATACACATGAAATGGCAAAAGATATGCTCAGATCCCTGGGAACCCTTGGCAGGCAATGTACAGAAGATCACAGAGCAGATTCTCAGACCATCCAGTTTAAGTGTTTCAGTACTGGTCTAACAAAAACATATTGTGACACAAAATCTATCAACTACTAAAACAACCCAGCGAACCACTTGGCTGTTGCTAACACAGCTTCTAAGACATGCTAAGTGTCCAAAATCTATTTTTGTGCCCCTGAAGCTTTTTCCATACTAATCACAGAATGTTAGGAGTTGGTCAGTCTAATAGAGGCACTGAGGGAGTTTATTGTCTCTACATTTTAAGCACAGATCATCTTGGTTTTCTCTCTCAATTGTCTTCAACCTTTCTCCTTTAATTCAGCTGTCTCCTAGCAGGTCAAGCCTCTCATTTTCATTTTCCACATTTTCTGTATTTCCTTCTTTGGTCATTCACTGGCAGTTGTCAACAAAATTCACCTGCTAACCTGCTTGCTGATGTTGACATTTTCCAGGAATCTGTGCGTCACTTTACAAGGAATTTAAATAACATGAAAAAAACTGCAGGTTTCCTGGAAGATGCTAAATTAGAAGTCCCTTATGCAAAACCTCTTCAGTTACACAAAGACTGGGCACCAAGAGTAATGTCCTGCCAGGTAAACTTGAGCACTGCCCTTTGCCCTTTCACACTGAGTGGCTTTTCCATCATCAGGTTCTGATTCTACAGGCCCAAGGTTTGGAAATTGCTATGGCACTGCTGATATTTGGAAAGTCTGGTAAGCAGTTATGATGGATAAATACAGTAACTGATCACTGCATGCTGGAGAATCCTCTGGTTAACAGAGAGCTTGGGGCCTGGGGTTGTTTAACATGGAGAAGAGGCGGCTCTGGGAAGACCTTATAGCAGTCTCTCAACACATAAAGGTGCCTGTAAGTAGCATGGCCTCTTATGACAGGATAAGAAGTAGTAGTTTTAAAATAGAAAAGGGGAGATTTACACTAGAGGGAAGGAAGAATTTTTTTTATGATGAGGGTAGTAAAAACCTGACCCAGGTTGCCCAGAAAGGTATTAGAAGACCCATTCCTGGAAACATTCCAGGTCAGGTTGGATGGGGCTCTGAGCAGCCTGATCTACTTGAAGATGTCCCCATTTACCTTAGTAGAACCTAAGTCCAAACCTGAGGATCCAACAAAGCAATAAAATGAGGGCTCATGACAAGCCAGATGTATCAGTAATTCTGGGGCACTTCACATTGAAGGCTCTTGGGAAGAAGACTGGTTTTAGTATAACCATCATTTATTCCAACAGCATACACTGGGTTTTTTTCCCAGTGCACCAGTCCAAAAGTGAAATTTCACTCTATAGTAAGTGTAAATTTGGCCTTGTTAGAGCAAGCAATGAAAAAAAAATCACAGAAGAAAAAGTAACCTGTACATAATAAAGTGGCACCTTCACCAGCAAGAGGTGAAAGATGCCACTTTTTTCAGGCAGCAAAACTAGTCTGTGCTAGGTCAATTTAGAAAAACCCAAAACCATAGCACACCCTATCTTCTTGTAAGCAGCTGGAAGAGGCAGAGCTAAAGAGAGAAATGAAACCCAAACAGCGGTGACACAATGAAGTTCTCCAAGAAAAGGACAAAGAAAAAAAAAAATCAATCGTGCTCATTTTATTGAAAATCGTTAAGAAGCATTCAAAGAAACCAATTCCCAGGGTTGGGGTTTGTTTGCTTTTCGGTTTGTTTCTGGATTGAATGACTACAACCCACTGAACTGGAACACTCTGATGAAGGCATGGTGTAAGAAGTTTTTCATAAGCAATGGAGAGGACCTAAATCCAACTGTGTAAAGTTGTTGTTCTTTTTTAATTACATAGAAAAAAGTTTTATGAGAAACCCAGGAGAGGAACATCTGTTATTTCAGCAGAATTACTATAAATCCCTGAAAAGAGATTGGAGTCAGGTGGGGGTGGTCTATTCTCCCAAGAAACAAGTGGCAGGACAAGAGAAAACGGCCTTAAGTTGCTCCCTCCCTGGAGGTGTTTGAGGTCAGGTTGGATGAGGCCTTGAGCAACCTGCCAATGGCAAGAGGTTGGAACTAAACGACCTTTAAGGTCCCTTCCAACCCAAACCGTTCTATGAATCTATGAATTAGGAAAACAAGTCCAAAAGCTGCCACTGAAAACCTCTGTGGCTTCGTGCAACTGTGGATGTTAATAATTAAATGTTTTCACATTAATAAATATTTTGGATTAATAATTATTTTATATTAACTATTACATCACATCTAATACCTACTAGCATTAAGCATTAATGTTAATATTAACTTACTTTTAATTAAAATTAATGTATTAGTTTGTTTATAGCAGTACTTAAGTTTGCTATCCTTTTGTGTAAATGAACTCCATCTGACACTTTAAAATTCTTGTGTGGGGCTTCCTCCCCCCCCTTTTTTTTCCTCTCATGCCCTTTTCAACTTAGCAGTTTAATTAATATCTATTTCTACGAATAAGAGCATTTAGCTAAACAAGCTGAACAAACCCTGTTTCTGAGAAGACCTACAACAACACACCAAGCCTCAGCTGAGCTTTGTTTCCCGGAGTACAAATCTCTCCTTCAGCTGGCTGTAACATCTGACTTATCGCTGAGAATGTGCAAAGTTTATGTTATGTTTTGTGGAAAAAATCTGTAGAACTCGGCTCCAGTTAACAGAGACCCAAATGGCTTTCCCCAAAAACACTTCTTAAGCTTCCAGAAAATAGTTCTTTGGGATAAACTGGGGATTTTTTTCAAGCAGCTCTTCAGTAAACACAGCCCCTTCCAGCACACTCTGGAGACTACCTCTTTCTGGGGAGATAATATAAATAAGTTTAAATAATATAAATACATTTATAAAGAAGATAAAAATCTTTTAAAGCTGAAACTGCTCATTAGATAGTGGCACATTCATGCAAGGTGACCCTGTGATGTGACATGTCTCTAGAAAATCCAGATTTTGCCCCTGAACTGCTGTCTTAAAATTCCACCTACAGTGGCCAGGGTGGACGACTGCAAATAACGGGAAAAGGAGTAAGGAAGAAAGAGACAAAGGGAGAAAGTAGGTGGGAGAAGGGAGCTGACCTTTCATTAAACTTCCCACGGCTCAAAGCCTGGTCCACAACACAGGGCAGGATAGAAATCCAGCTGATACAAGACTATTTCTTTGCTTCATTCAAATATGTTTTGCCCAAAACAAAACAAAAGAAACCAACACAAAACTCCAACAAGCACAGACTGTTAGACTGGAATATGTCACCAAAACTGATTCTTTTATCTGAAACCAAAGTCTCAATGACTCCTTTTGTCTGTCTTGATGGTTCCTTGTCCCTCTCCAAGTGCCTGAATGAAAGCAAGGAAGCCCAAAGATTTCCAGATGTTGGTGGACATCTCAACACCCATACTCTGAACAGAAGAAGTGGATTGATTTGGCTAAAAGGACTTTATGAGACAAATCACCAAAAGGTGGTAGGAAGCAAAAAGAAAGAAGACCACTGGGTAGTTCCAGTCTTGGCACTGATGAAAAGAAGGCTGGTGAAGTTGGATCTAATGAGCCTCTTTCACTGCTCTCCTCAGCCATGCTCAGCTGAGACTGCAGGTATGACTCAATGAGAGGAAAGGAATTTAGTGAGGTCAGTACTTCTGAGAAGGATGGATTCAGCTCCTCACAACTGGTACCAGCATGCTCTTTGTTTGCAATGTGTTTCTTTTCAGCATTAGTTTGAGCTGTCAGTGTATCTGTTTGCTTAGAGTACCATGATCCTATGACCAGAAGCTCCCTTACATCCTTCTCCCTCAACCTTCAACTTACTGAACCTTATCCAAGATTTGCTGTGGCACATATGGACTACATTTTGGAGGAAGCCTCTTTTATGCTACCAGGTATCAGTTTTGCTACTCTGAATGTCCACATTAAAAAGCCCTCCCTGGAAGTGTTCTGTACATTTAGTTCTCAAATTCTTTTAACATTAACATAAAAAAAAATTAAAGCACTAACCAGCACTAACCCCTTGCACTGTGTTTGCTGAAGACAAAACAGCAACTTATACTGCAAACAGAAATACTTAAAGAACTTCTTCCACATTCATGATATTTAATCCTTCCCACTACCAAAGGAGGCAGTAACTTCTACCTTCTCTTCTTCCTCACCATAGCCAACCAGAGCCATGCACATGCACCCAGATCCATGGTACTTAATTCGCCAGTCAGTTGTAGCTCTGAAATAAACTCAATGCTTGAAATATTTTCCTTCTCCTCCCCCCTCCCCCTTTTCTCTCTTACTTTATGAATATCTTCTATATTTAGTACTTAGGAAAGTAACAGACAAGATGAATAATTAGGTATCCAGCAGGGCTAAATCAACAAAGCTCCTCTGAACTTAGTTCACAATGAACACAATTTCAGTGTGAGATTCTTCACATCTTGCCCTATCAAAGGGCCCCAAACGACTCCAGTTATAGATCCTTTTAATCACTGCCTAATTTAGGAGTGAAAGGAAGGATGCCATCTAAGAGAGAATGAGGTCTATTTTCTAACTAACCTGAGCTGAGCCACCATATATGAGCAATTAGGACCCTAATCCTGGACCACTTAATTTCCCAATTGCTTTTACTGTTTTTTCAAATGATGGATTATTGATTCTTGTTTTCTTCATGGAAGCACTGCAAGTACAATCAGGTGCTCTGAACGCCCTGCATCTGAATAAGGCAAAATTCACAATGTTCCATCTGGAGTAACATCTTCCCTACCAATGTAGAGGGGCTGCCCATGGAAGTTGTGGACCCTTCTTCTCTGGAGATCTTCAATATCCCCTGGATGTGATCCTGTGCAACCTGTTCTGAGTGAACCTGCTTTAGCAGTGGGGGTTGGCCTAGATGACCTCCAGAGGTCCCTTCCAACCCACGCCTTTCCAAGATTCTGTGACTGCAAACCCCATATCTGCCTGGTATGATTTACCCACATAATTCCTGAAGAAACAGTAGGAACTGAAAATCCCAAGGAGTTCTATTAGACTGACTTCAGGACAGCCAGCAGGAGGGGTGGCTGGGAACACAGGCACGTGCAGTGAGTTTCGGACGTCGATAGCTACGCAAGGCAGGGTGATGTCTTTGGGAAATCCATCAACTTTTTCTTCCCACAACCTGCCACACCTCCTGCTTTCCTCCCAGTGACTGACTCGCCAAGCAGCCTTGCTTTACCTACCACAAGTTATCCACCTTCCAGCCTCTCTACCAAATCTCACCCAATCTGTTTGCTCACAGACAGTATTATCCCTGTTTCTCCGTCTTCTGCAGACACACCTCAAAGCCCCAGCTGCTTTTCTCAAGGACTGTCACTCTTTAAGTATGTCCATTTTGTAGAAGCTTCAAGTCTTTTAAGGACAGCTAAAGGGCCATGTAGATTCTTGCAAGAAGTTGAAATCACAGAATCACAGAATGGTTTGAATTGGAAGGGACCTTTAAAGATCATCTAGTCCAAGCCCTCTGCAGTGAGCAGGGACATCTTCAACTTGATCAAGTTGCTCAGAGCCCCATTCAACCCAACCTGGAATATTTCCAGGGACAGAGCATCTACCATCTCTTTGGGCAACCTGTGCCAGTGTTTCACTACCCTGATCATATAAAATTTCTTCCTAATATCTAGTCTAAATCTTCCCTCATTAATTTTAAAACCATCACCCCTCATCCTGTCCCTATCATTGTGTAAATGTCCCAAACCTCCCCATAAATATTGTGTAAAACTGCAGTGCAAGGTAAGGCCTTCACACTCATGAAATACAGCATATTTCATCCATGCCTACTTTTAATACTCTGTGGTTGCCAAGGGCTGGCAGGCACAGCAAACAGCCTGTGAAGGAATCAAATGAGGTCTATGAAGTCAAGATGTTGCTTTGATTCCTGCTTAAAAAAATATTGACAAGACTGGTAAGATTCAGAGAGCAAGGCTGATGCCTTCAGGAGGCCAAGTGTTTCAATCACGTGGAAAAGAAACATCCCTGCAATGAAAGGATTAGATGCTTGCTCCTGTTTATATCCAAGTACCTTTAAAAGACCATCTTCTACCCCATCCCTCCACCAAAGAAGGAAAAAAAACCCAACACTACATTACCATCTTCAAACACTTGTATATTTATAGCTGTTCTCATTTCAGTTCAGTTTCACAGGGTTTATGGTCAGCTATCCCTCACACTACTGTACCTCACCATGGAGTGGTGCCCTGCTGGCGTGCAATTATGCTACATGGAATAGTAGTTTTTTTAAAGGTCAGCAGTTTAGGAATGCAGTTTATGTGGGACCATCACCTCTACCTGTCCACTTACACTTAAACCCCTGGTTTGCAACAAACAGAGCATGTGCCTTCCTTTCCCCTGGCTTCCCCTAGGATAATGTTTTAGTACTATGAGTCATGCACAGATGTAGCCTCATGCATGGTATGAGGCAGTAAAGTATTTTTCAGGGTTTTTTTGGGTTTTTTTGTTTGTTTGTTTGGGGAGGTTTTGGTTGTTGCTTGCTTGCTTGCTTTTTGTTGTAGCCAGATTGCTGCTGTTGTTGGTTTCACAGAGGATAAGCGTATCACTAAGAAAATCCCAGTAACTGCATTTCTTTCTCAGATCCATGTGATGAACACAGACTTTTTAAGCCTCAAAAAGTTGTTCCACGTCTGCAGAATTCTATTTTTTGGTGGCCCCACTCTGTAATCAGATTTTCTCTAGAAAATCACCTCTGGAGTTTTGTTGGTTTTTTTTTTATTCCCTCCACTGGTCAACAACTATAATTAATTAGAAGAGAGGTGTGTGAGTATGTGTCTGTCTGTGTGTATGAATAATGGAATGAGACACAGCTGGTAAAACTAGCAAAGCATAAATGTAATGTCTTGACCACTTGTCACTATTACAAAATCCTGTGGCATTTTCCCCTTGTGTATTAAGTCTTGCAGTGGGGATAATTACATTCTGTCTACTGAAATCCTTAGCTTAAATAGCTGCTACGCTCACATATAGAAAGATATTTGTGTGCTCATTCCTACCTCAGTGACTTCACTGCCACTGAAATCAGAGACTAACAGACCTTCTGAGCAGGGCCTGTGTATGACATAATTGAAAGAATATCTACAAGGAGCCTATGCAGTCTGTAGTTTACCAAGGTATAGTTTCTATTTAGTTAAAAAATACATATATTCCCTACGGTAACCAGTTATCCAACTAGGTAGAGCACGCTACAAAGTCTGCTATAGCTCTTAAGTCAGAGACCATCAGTGCCATGAAAAACACGTTCAGCAAGCAAGGTTTTGATAGTTAAATAATTCTTGCATCTTCCTCACTAGAGTGGCCAAGTGTTAAAATGGTAAAAACTAAAATCTACTGACATGGTTCAAACAAGCAGTTATGTTTGGTAGCCATGCAGAATAGGGAAATTAATTATATTGTTATTATTGTTATTGTTGTTATTAATATTATTATGTGTGGTATTACTATTAGTTGTAATTATTATTACCATTATTATTGACCATAGAATGGTCTGGGCCGGAAGGGACCTCCAAAGGTCATCTAGTCCAAATCCCAGCAGTCAGCAGGGACATCCTCTACTTTAGATCAGGTTGCCCAGAGCCCTATCCAGCCTCACCTTGAATATCTCCAGGGATGGGGACCCCAACCACCTCCCTGGGCAACCTGTTCCAGTGTTCCACCACTCTCATGGTGTAGAAACTGTTCCTAACATCCAATATAAATACGTTCTTCTCTAGTTTGAAGCCATTGCCCCTTGTCCTATCACTGCATGTCTTTGTAAACAGTCTCTCTCCATCCTTCTTGTAGGCCCCCTTCAGGTTACTGGAAGGCATAATGTTGATGTCATTGATATTGTTGTTATTATCATTAATACCATTGTTACGTTCATATCAATATTAATATCTAATCCAGTTCAGTGTATTTTCAAGCACTGCAAAATTTTTAGATGTGGATTCGATTCAAAGATCTCCAAAACTCATTTTTATTGTGCATAAACATTTGTGTGCACAGTTATTAGCTTGATAAATGATGCCTTTAGAGAATCCATAATAGAATGTGTGGCCAAATATCTAAGTGAAGTGTTCCAGGCAATATGGAGAAACAGTTGTGCTCCTGTAGAAATTAGCCTTTCCAACAGGGATCTCCAAAGCCCCATTTGTACTTGAAAGACATGTCTCTTGTTTCATTTTTTTTCTACTAGACAACAAATATCTCATCTGTATTCTGCAAAATGCACCTTTCAACTGTGGGAGGAAAAACAACGTTTTAGCATTCTGTGGGGAGGGAAGATAAGGAGGGGGAGAAGGGGAAGCGGGTAAGAGGGATTATTTCCCCAGCTACCTGCAAGATTAGAAGCACACTTCTAATGCAGGAGCTTTTTCATATGGATAAAGGAGGAAGCTGTTTCAGGAAAGCATGAGAAACATTTTACAAATGCAGAAACAGGATCAGAGAAAAGTCATTTCTACATTTATGTTCTGGCAGTAAGTCTGGAGTTGCTCTTTCTGATCTGCAGATGTGCCTTTTACCTGGAATACAGCACAGCATAAAAGCAGGAGATAACTTTTAACCCAGTGTAGCAACACTGATTGTGCTGTCACTGCCTGCGCCTGTGCCGATGGGCAGATCTGAATTTCACAAAAGAAAAAGAACTGTTCTAGAATATACCCAGCCTGGAGAAGAGAAAGCCCTGGTGTGACCTCATTTGAGGCCTTTCAGGAGGCCTGTAAGAAGGACCAGGACAATCTTTTCAGCAGTGCCTGCTGTGATGGGACACAAGGTGGTGGTTTTAAACTAAAGAAGGGAGATTTAGGCTAGACACAATGAAGACATTTTTGACAATATGAATGGTAAAAATCTGAAACAAGTTGCCAGAGAGGTGGTAGAAGTCCAGCAGACATTCAGTATCAGGTTGGATGGGGCTCTGAGCAAGCTGATGTAGCTGAAGATGTCCCTGCTTGCCACAAAGGGATTGGACTAGACAACCTTTAATGATCCCTTCCAACCCAAACCAATCTATGACCCTACGTGTTCATGTCTGTGCATACAGGTATGTTAAGGTCATATGGCAATTGGAAATCCTAATACTTTATATTAAAATTACTAGGCATAATATAGCAAAACACAAACTTTATCCAAATGGCAACAGTCCTCCTAAGGAGCCATTTATCATACAGGTAACATTACCACATACTTCCTCCAGCTGTGGCAGTTCAGAAATTGGCTGCTCTTTGCTGACTCTTCACTGAAAGAGGTAGAGTGAGACTCATCTAGGGGCCAGTTTAAATTTGAGATGGCACACACTAGGTTCATTAGTGTGACAGGAGGCAAAATGGATGAGCCAGGTTTCCCCTCCAGTGTTTGCCCAAAGTCACCCCTTCAAGGTACAATAAGCCGATGGCCCTACGCTTGCAGTAATCCACACCAAGAAATGAATCTTTGGTAACAAGGAAGTTCTAGAGCCCTCACTTTCAAAACAATTTTAATTGAAGCATGTTACGGTACCTTGTAGAGATTAAGACAAGTGTGAAATGAGCTGTGGGCCTGCACTGAATCTATCACACAAACACCGACGTTATTCAACGTTCCCACCGCTAATTAGCAGATGGATGGTAGCTGAGTAATAGCTGGCTGGTGCATACATGACCACACATCTGTTTCCCACCTCTCTGCATCACTCTGTATGTTCACAGCCTACACACATTTCTCCCTGAAAGTCCTAATTAATGGCCAGCTTGCACTGCAATAAGCAAAGAAACTGTTATCATCTCCTGCAAGAAGGTCTACAAATGTCCTCCACTACTGCTGGATGTCAATGCTCAGTGTTACTGTATGGAGCACAGTATGTTATGTTTAAGGTGTCAACATTTCTGAAAGTCTGGGTTATTAACTACAAGTGCCCAGTGGATGGAAGGGCTGGAGGAAGCTTCAAAGAATCAAATCCCAGTCCATACTGCGACACATTTCATTCTAAACCTTGCCTCCTGAAAACAGCTTCCTCTGTGGCGTCCAGCAACAGGACAAGGGTCTGAGCACCACAACACGCTGCCCAGAGAGGATGTGGAGTCTCCAGCTGTGGAGGCATTCAGAACCTGCCTGGATGTGTTTTGTGTGATTTATTCTAGGTTGTCCTGCTCTAGCAGGGGGCCAGACTGTGTGATCTTCAGAGATCCCATCCAATCCCCACCAGTCTATGATTCTGCGATCTCTGCACTGGGCAAGGGCCCCTCGACACCCCTCTCAGGGCTCCAGTGTGGTGTGCATTAGGTAATCCAGCACAGACAGGCACAGATACCACAGCTTTCGCTTCTTGAGCAATCTTATGTGCCAGCCTCACTAGTTAACCACCTTCTATGAAAAACAGGCACACACCAGACAGTCCAGACTTTTGCTTCACAGGTAATGACAGAAGGTTGTTATGTGCAATACCATTAACTACTGAAGTCAGGGAAACTGCACGTAAGGACTTTGATCATAGTTGCACACAAACACTGTGCCAAGCCACTTACTATGGACTTCAGTTTCACACCACACATGGGAATTTCACACTGTCCTCCTGCATGAGGATGTTCAGTTCTCAAAAAGACTGAGGAAATGTCCTCTGAAGGTCTCAACTCATTCTTACAGTTAGAAGTAAGTTTAATGCCTGAAATCTCAGCCTTAAACATTTCCTAACCACTCCTCTCTGGATAGATTACACACAAGTGGACTCAGGGTCCAGAGGCTTCCTTTCTTTACACGCTGCTAAATTCTTGCCTCAGTGACACTGCAGGGTAATGAAGTACAGAGTTTAAAGACAAAGTGTATTAAAAAATGATCTTTTTTATCCAGTTTTAATTGCACTGTGCAATCTCCAAATATTACAACACAGCCCAAGTTCCTGACCCAGCTGCTGTTCAACACCCACAGGTCTGTGTACCTTTGTATTTCCCCACTCTTTACCTAGATTCAAAAGTAAACAATTTCAACTTTTTTGTCTCTATCTATATCACAGTCTGATCATAACTTCTTTGTGCTCTTTTCCTGTGTCTTCTACATCCACAGTGTGTTTCTGTGCTGCAGCAACACTTGAACACAGCATTCTGGATAAAGGTGAAATGTTGATTTATGTAACAGCAGCACAACATTTCACATCCCCTTTTTATTGATTCGAAATATTTTATCTGACCACAACTATATTCTCTAAAGCGGTTTTCATTCAGCCCTTCATAGTAATGCTTTGGGCCTTTTCCTTAAATTATGCAATTAATTAGGATCCAATAACCAGTATTAATAGCACATACTTCGCCCTCCAGTATGAATTACTTTGCATTAATCAAGGCCGGATTTCATCCATCATTCTGTTGACTGCTGACCCCCTTTGATTAAATCCTTCTCAATACTCCTCTTCAGACTTCACTAACACACAATCAAATATTGTTACATCACATTACATTCACTATTTTTAAAGATATTCTGCTCCAACTGTGGAATGATAGTTGACTGATGAAACTCACTCCTATTCTTCTGCCTCTTAGGCACATTGTCATGCAAATTGACTTTTTATACACCAAACTAGACATTACTTAGCATATCCATTTCCTTGCTCATAGATACTGACATATAAATGAAAAATTAAAGATAAAACTATTAATATTAGATAGTATGTGCTAATGTTAATATACGACATAAAGCCCAGACTTTCTAAGCCTTATTTTCAGTTCTCGCTGTCACTTTATCACTGCATTTTTTCCAGTATAATACCCATCCTTCTGAGGTTATTACACTTTAACATCTCCTGGCCTGTTTTTCTCCACCATGTAAAAAAAAAATCATCACCTTTTATTACTTCTGCAAAGTAGATGGACATCATTATCTCCATTTCATAAAGAAAGAAATCAAAGAACAGAACAAATAATGATTTAATCAGGATCACACAGGGAGTCTGTGGCAGACATGCCAAGAAAACGTGGAATTGCTGGCAAGACCTATTCACTGATCGCCAACTCTTCCATTCCTCACATCGTTTCAGCTCTTCCTTCAGTTTTCTAACATCCACAGAATTTATTTTTCCCATGCATTATCTGTTAGGCTTGTCAGAAGGGGTATGTGGTTTGAAACCTGTGTTTTATAGCAGAGTAAATTCATTTGCTGGAGGAGCACTGCCAGCCTCGAACACTCCCGGCCAGTTGACTGATCATCTGCATTGTAATAGCCTATCAAAAGTGACAGGTATTCACTGGGAGAGCTGCAGCTCGTTACAAACAGAAGCCACATGCACCTTCCATCCTGGTAATTAAAACAAACAAGCCAGTACCTTTGTCAGGGAGGAAATAAAAAGAGCAGGTTTGCAACATAATGATTCCTGACAACGTCTAGCAAATCTTTGACTGCTGCAAATGGTAATTTCTTCAGGAATATCTGAATCTGCTGGAAAGAAGTCAAGATCGTTTCCCACTGCAACAGCTGAAAGGTTCTGCAAGATAGCAATATCATTGCTGACATTAGCTGCAAACCATTGAGCACGAAGGGAGAGAGTGAATACGTGAAACACCATGAGATGGGTGCCCAGGCTGAAGCATTGGAGTAGAATACAGACCACTGTGACTGTTCTGCATGAGACTACAACACTCCTCTGGAAAATACAGGGACGTGGCCCTTATGTCAGACCATGGCTCTATAGTTCCTCAAAGCAGATGGTTTGTTCTGGCTAGATGAGCTACATTTTGAAATCAACAATAAAACTATCTGAAATTTTAGCAGGAGATGTAGAGCATGAACTCTCCAAGAGATGGGCATTAGGGAGAAGTTCTTTACTATGAGGGTGGTAAGACACTGGAAGAGGTTGTCCAGAGAGGTTGTGGACGCCTCATCCCCGGTTTAACACCAGGCTGGGTGAGGCTTTGAGCAACCTGGTCTAGTGGGAGGTGTTCCAGCCCATGGCAGAGGGGTTGGGACTAAATGATTTTTAAGGTGCCTTCCAACTCAAGCCATTCTAGGATTCTGTGAACTGAGATACTGATTCCCATCACCACACAGAGGGGTGCAGGAACTAGATGATCCTGAATGTCCCTTCTAAATCAAGCCATTCTATGATTCCATGATTCTATGAACTGAGATACTGATCCCCATCACTACATAGAGGGGTGCACTCTTTCTCACAGAACCCCTTCTGAATTAAGACAGCCCTATCCCAATCAAGCCTTAGTCATACCTGTTTATACATGCTCAGATTCGTCATCTTAGACTACTAAAAAAAAAAAAATTCTAAATCTTGGTAAACCATCAAAGAACGGAAGATTGTTTTGGAAGAGTGTGCTGCCAAGAACACAATAATATCACCATCAGCCCCCACACATTTGTTATTGCATTCAGCACAAGTGCCGGATGAACATCTGCACTGTAAAACTCCAGCCCATTAGCTCCTGCAGCTTGTTAGCATATTTTAATACTGTGATCACAGCTTTCTATTTCTATCAAGGTGCTACTAGGTGCCAGACTCAGTATTCACATAGTGCGTCATTATTATCTCTACATCCCCCAGGTCCTTAATCTGTCTGACTTTTATGAAGCTATTACACAGCAAAATACTGAAACAGAAGGGAAGGAGAATGCTGAGAAGGAAGGAGGAAGCTACCAGTACAGCAGTACTACTGGCATGGTAAGTAGAGCTGTGATCTTATCGTGTACACTGTGCTTCATGCATTTGACTCTAGTCTCTTAAGACTGTACTGATAAGTATAAAGAAAAGTCATCTATCACATTAAAAAAATCAATTAATTTAACAACTCACTCTCCTCAGATGTTTATCTTTAGTCCAGAGAAGGGCAACAAAGCTGGTGAAGGGTTTGGAGAACAGGTCTGATGAGGAACAGCTGAAGGAACTGGGATTGTTTGGTCTGGAGAGGAGGAGGCTGAGGGAAGACCTCATTGCTCTCCACAACTTCCTGAATGGAGGCTGGAGTAAGGTGGGGGTCAGTCTTTTCTCTCTAGTAATGAGGTGATAGGATGAGAGAAAATGGCCTAAAATTGTGCCAGGGATGTTTAGATTTAGGTTGGATATTAGGAAAACTTTCTTTACAGAAAGAGTGGTTAGGCTTTGGAACAGGCTGCCCAGGGAGGTGGTGAAGTCACCATCTCTGGAAGTGTTGAAGAAACATGTGGACATGGCACTTTGGGACATGGTTTAACAGCCATGCTGGTGTTAGCTCAATGGTTTGACTTGATGATCTTAAGAGGTCTTTTCCAAGCAAAAGAATTCTATGACAGTTGGTCAACTGTCTCATTTATAGTCTAAACAGAAGCTTGAAGAGAGGGTATTTTTGAACAAAGACACAAATCCCTACTGCTGTTTTCATTGGAGCTAACTCTCTCAGTCTGTCCTTGCAGAGGAAGATCTCCAGCCTCAAATCAGCTTTTTGGTCCTCTGCACCTGTTCCAATAGGTTCAGATCTTTCTTGTGATGAGGGCCCCAGAGTTGGACAGTTAGTATAGATGGGATCTCACCAGAGCAGACAATCACCTCCCTCAACCTTCTGGTCACGTTTCTTCTGATGCAGCCCAGGATTCTTATTCTTAATGCTAACCAGCCTGTATTCGCTCCTTACATTTGCATACAACATGCATGTAAATAAAACAATAATGAGCGCAAGGCTGCTGTAGTATACACATGGGTACTCCTGCAGCATCTGATGCTTGTGTGCTACACAGTCACAAGTGACAACCGTGTTTTCTACGTGCAACAGGCTTTGTGTGCACTTGGGGCCAAATGGAGGCCTACTGCCATCACAAGAGGAACTTGGTTCACTCTTAAATATAAAGCAGTCGTGCAGTCCACAAAAAAAATCCCAACACCACTCAGAAAAAGCAGAAAGCTTAGAGAAACTTAAAGTCTCTGTTCCTCGCAAAGTGAAAAGACCTCAGTAAACAGTCTTTTCAGACTCATGTGTACCCCACATGTACCTCACGTGTACACCTTGACATGAAAAGTAGAGACTGAACAGAGAAGAAACCAACACTCTCCCACAGCTACTGGTCAGTGAAAGGCTAGTGGATCATTCTTACACTTAGGAAATGGAGATTTTCCCTTTACCTTGGTTCCTGCACTTTCTAAACACTGAATTCTCTCAGGAGGACAGAAATCCTGTGCTCCTCATGCAGAGCAGTGTAGCATTCCTCCAGGGAACAAGGTTTACTGGGAAAAGCACATCTCCTTATCTAATTTGCTAATTGTCTTTCACTGCGCATCTGCAACTGGCCAGTGCCAGATTCAGTACTGGGCTAGTTGGGCCTTTGATCTGACCCAGGACAGCTGCTCTCATTAACTCATTTAAGTGGCTAACATTATTCCAACAGAGCCCCATGTCCTAAGCCAAGCTGGACTCTGTTAGTGAAATGTTGTATTGCATTCCACTAGCACACATGTGATGTTACATTGTGTTCTACAGCCCGTGAATGGTCATGGAGACCCCTTCTGATGCTCCATTTTTCTGTTTCATTTCTCTGTTATAAAAAGTGACAAATGATGAGACTTTCAGAATGGGAAGAAGGGTAAAAGCAATAATTAGCTCTTCATTCCCAACCTCTTCTGTATTCAGGGAAAGGTCTTTAATCATATGATCTCCTTCTCTGGAGATATTCAAGACCTGCCTGGATGCGTTCCTGTGTGATCTGCTCTAAGTGATCCTGCTCTGGCAAGGAAGTTGGACTGGATGACCTTTCAAGGTCCCTTCCAACCTCTAACATTCTGTGATTCTGTGATTTAGTGAGGCAAGGAGCCTAGGCATTGAATAACATCACTGTTTCATGGAAACCTTAAACTATGTCAGGATAAACCACCACTGATTGGAGCCATTTGTACTGCCCTTTGCTCTGTGCATGCACCAGTACAGGTTAGGGTTGACCTCCTTCACAGAGAAGGACCTTGGAGTCCTGGCTGATAAGAAGTTATCCATGGGACAGCAATGTGTCCTGGTGGCCAAGGCGGCAAATAGTATACTCAGGTGTAATAAAAAAGAGTGTCCCTTGCAGGTTGTGTCCTTCCCCTCTACACAGCCCATGTTAGACCACATCTGGAATATTGCATAGAGTCCTGGGCCCCACAGTTCAACAGGGACAGAGAACTGCTTGAGAGGTTTCAATGGAGAGCTATGAGGATGGTTAAGGGACTGGTTATGAGGAAAGATTGAGAGATCTGGGGCTGTTTAGTCTGGAGAAGAGAAGGCTGAGAGAGAATCTTACCAATGTCTACAAAGCTCTGAGGGGTGGCTGTCAGGAGGATGGAGCCTCTTTTCAGTTATATCCGGTGATAAGATGAGAGGCAATGGACATAAACTCAACCAAGAAATTCCATCACAACAACAGAAAAAAATTCCTTTCTGTGAGGGTGACAGAGCGTTGGAGCAGGCTGCCCAGAGAGGTTGTAGAGTCTCCTCTTCAAAAGCTGCCTGGACACGTTCCTCTGTGACCAGCGCTAAGTGCGTGCTTTGCAGGGGGGTTAGACTCAATGATCACTAGAGGTGCCTTCCAACCCCTAGCATTCTGTGATTCTGTGCTGGCACAACAGTTTGCACAGTTGAGCCGAGGACAGAATCAAAGACATGACACCAACAAAAACAAAATGGAAGTTCTCAGAGTTCATCAGAAGCAGACCAGGTCTCCAACGCAACTCTTGCATGGCTGCACAAGCATTTGCATAGGGACAACTGAGAGGGAAACTCCAAGAGGCAACACCGGCACATGCAAAACTGTGGAGAAAACAGGGGTTCTCTGATTTTCCAGTCTGGGAAAAATAGCTGCACACTACTGGTCAGAAGAGCATACCTGGGTTAAACACTACACAAAAAAACACCATTTCACACACAATACAGACCAGAGAGACCACTGAACAGCACAGCTTTCTTTGAGCACAAATGTGACAGGACAAAGGAAAACAATCTCAAGTCACACCAGAGGAAGTTTAGATTGAACATCAGGAAAAATTTCTTCCCCAGAAGGGTTGTCAAGCCCTAGAACAGGCTGGCCAGGGAAGTGGTGGAGTTGTCGTCCCTGGAGGGATTTAGAAGACATGTAGGCGTGGTGCTGAAGGACATGGTTTTGTGGTAGACTTCACTGTGCTGGCTTTATGGTTGGACTCAGCGATCTTAAACCTCTTTTCCAACCTAAACTATTCTATGATTCTATGCCTCTCTGATGCTGCATAGAAACTTCAGAGAGAAAATTGTCATGGTGCATATATTTATACCAGAACATAAAAGCAAACTCCCAATTCATCTTCATCTCAGTTGTTACTCTAAAATAGAAGAAGGAGATGAGCCTGCTTAAGAAATATTAAGGTGGTTCATTTCATCAGGGAGATGAAGAGTTTCTGCAGATAATGGGTCAGATAGGCATCCACAGAATGAAAAGCAATCAAACATCTCAGTCTGCAACACTCCTAGAGAAGGAAGGTCACCTCGTGTGACTGTGTCCTCTTTCTGTGAAGCATGTTGAAAAATTACCTCTTCTTTTAAAGAAAGCTGCTTCAAAGCACACTTTAAACCATATGAAAATAGAAGTAGCCTTCACATTACCAAAGCACCTGAATAGCTTCCAATGCTGTACAGAAGAAATAATTTGTGACTGCTCCTCTACGTATATATGAGCCAAGTGCAAACACAGCACAAATGCTGAGCTCCTAATGAGGCTGTAGCAGCGATAGCCAATGTGAACAGAATGAAAGACAGTGCGAGCAGCGGTGTTAAAATTCACACAGGAGCATTTCAGAACTGCATCTAAAACTTAGAGATTCGGCCAGGCAGCAAACTGTACACTATACAGTGTGGCCCCTGAAAATCATGGAATGGTTTAGGTTGGAAGGAACATTTAAGTGTCATCTGCATTCGGCAGGGACATCTTCAACTAGATTAGGTTGCTCAGAGCCTTGTCCAACCTGACTTGGAAGGTTTCCAAGGATGGGGCATCTACCACCTCTCTGAGCAACCCATGCCAGTGTTTCACCACTCTCGTCCTAAAAAAAAATTATTCCTTATAGCTAGTCTGTCTCCCTTCTTTTACTTTAAAGTCCTCATCCCTTTTCCTGTCACAAGAAGCCCTGGAGAGAGTTCAACAGAGAGCTATGAGGATGACTAAGGGACTGGAGCATCTCTCTCGTGAGGAAAGACTGAGAGACCTGGGGCTGTTTAGTCAGGAGAAGAGAAGGCTGAGAGGGGATCTGATCAATGCCTATGAAGCTCTGAGGGGTGACTGTCAGGGGGACAGAGCCAGGCTCTTTTCAGTTATACCCAGTGACAGGATGAGGGGCAATGGACATGAACTTGAATACAGGAAATTCCATCTCAACATGAGACAAAACTTTACTATGAGGGTGCTGGAGCACTGGAACAGGCTGCCCAGAAAGGTTGTGGAGTCTCCTTTTCTGGAGATCTTCAAAACCCACCTGGATGTGCTCCTCTGTGGCCTGCCTCAAGCAGTCCTGCTTTGCAGGGGGGTTGGATTCAGTGATCACCAGAGGTCACTTCCAACCCCTAACATTCTATGATACGTTCAATGCTGAGCTGGAAACTTTGTGAAATTCCTTACCTGAAGTCCTGTTTGTAAGCAAGAGTGAATATTTAATGTACCAGCATAATTCACAGTTGCTACTGGACACATATATGTGTGTCTGGGTTGTCCAACTTGCTAATATAGCAAGGATCTGGACGAAGAATGGGTAAACTCCAGCATTTCACTGCAGTTTTACTACAGTATCCATGGGACTAGCATCCTACTTTATTAAACACCAGGAAATACAGTACTTTTTAAAAATAAATATAAAATATTGAAGGAAAACACAACATTGACTTTAATGGGTTTTATTTTCTATTTTCAAGCTCATATCACTTCCTAATGTTCCGTTTTGCGCTTCAAAAATATCCACAGATGAAATTATTTCAGAACAAAGCACTGACCCTGTTCATAGCACCTTAAGAAATAAGACTGCACTACAGCCTGAAAACCAACTGGATTTTCTAAATGAAAATATCTATCTCATATTTAGTTACAGATGCACAAAACTCAAATCCAGAACACTGTGGCTTATTCTGCAATACAAAACCCAGAAAACCTCCTGCTTTTTAAGGAAGCCAGCATATGTATCACATGAAGGTTTTATTATAACTCCACTAGTCAAAAGGTATTTATTGTTCTGTCTAGATTAGAAAATTTTGTTGATCATTAATTGTGCTTAGTGACAGAGGAAGGACAAGTAACAGCATGAGAGATCAGTAAGTAGTGCAAGATCTGCCCCAGGCTATGGGTCTCACCTGGATAACACAGCTTCTCCTTTCCAAACCTTAGGCAACCTCACGTAACCTCATCTTAACAGCTGGGGACAGACAGAGCCCCAGGTAGGGAGGAGATGACTCCTTCTGAACAAGAGGGCCAAATCAAGACAAAGCAAGCAGGTAAATAAGCATTTTCAAATGTATGTTGTGACTAAACCAATCGATAAACACAGGTGACCGCACAGCTTTAAGCATATGCTTTATGGCCAGATGCTGGCTCTCCCAATCCACCCCTCCCGAGATCTATATTCCCAGCTAAATCACCCTGCAGTGCCTGGGCAGATGCAGCCGAAATCAATAGCATCGTAACATCATCCCTCTCCTTTCCCCTCTAAAGCCCCCTAACAGCCAAGTTTCGGCTGAGATGGGTATTGACGGGCTGGCAGCCACCAGCGGGGCAGGACCAGCCCGCATCGCTATCTGATTAGAGGGGAGCACGTCCTGACTTTCCCCAGTCACTTAAGCCGGCGTCTCATTGCTTGTCCTTAGAGACCACAGCTCCACTCAGGCAGAGAGCGTCTAGACAGTATTCATGATCCATCTGTCTGGCACAGCCAGGCTGATGACAAACTCTATTAGACCCGAAACAATTTTTTTTTTTCTTTCTTTCCCTTTTTTTTTTTTCCACTCTTCCCTCCTCCCATCTCCCTTTTCCTCCGAGAAGCAGTAATCTGACACTGAAAATTACTATCATTGTTGCAATGCTCAAAATAGCAGTGCCAGACTTTCATTAACATCAACGCTAGACTGCTAAATATTTAAAGAAATGGATAAATTTCACCTGAAGTGGGACAGCCCCATACACATGAAAGCGGGAGCACAATCAAAATGTAAATCGAAGCCGTTGTTTTTATCTGCACAAATGCAGTGTCACAGTCAGAGGGGGATGCCAAAGGTTATTTTAAACAAAATATTTTCCTTTGATTGAGCTTTTTGTTTTTAAAACAGAATCATTCTCCAACCCCCTGCAGATCCTGACAAGGCTCAGAGCTGACAGCAGTAGGTGGGGGTGGTGAAAGGGAGAGCTTTATATTTGATTTGTTTGGGTTTGGGTTTTTTTTTACCTTGCAGGGGAAAATGAACTCCTACAGCAAACTTCTGTGCCAAAACAGCCATGACAGATCACCTCCATCAATGCTGACAACTTGAAATTGGATGTAGACATAATTTTTGCATGACAAGGATTTCTTCTCCCTTATTTTCTTCTTCTTCAAACTCTTGCACGTGTCAATATTTGTGTTTCACATACCCACGAATACACACACACATCACAGCAGAGATAACTACCTGTGCTATTTCCCACCAAACCATTAAAGAACTAAAATCTCCACCACCATAACCCTCCCCAGATAGAGACAACTTGATCCTGTGGTCTGCAAACAAACGGACTTCCCATTTCAGAATCTAATTTACTTTTAGCAGGTCAAGGCAGGCTGATCATTTGTTGGGAAACAAAGGGAAATGCTCAGACAAACGATCTGTGTTCTGCTAGAAGCAGGAGCATTGTTTCAATTCACAGAATTTTCAGGGTTGGAAGGGACCTCAAGGATCATCCAATTCCAGCCCCCATGCAATTCTCAGAGTCCAAATTTCGCAGGTCACATGGAGTGGCCAAGGCCAAGTCTGCAAGGTTTGGAATCCTACTCTTCCTCACATTTTTCCTGTCATGGCTTGGCACTGTCACATACACTCTCGACTTTCAAATAGTGTTACAAGAATGGACACCTCCATTATCCCAATCAATAAGTCTTTCAAGTTGATGAAAATAAAAATGCTAAGCAGACCTCCTGCAAGCTGACACAGGCTGCTATGCTGAAGACTACCTGTGGGGAAACAAAGGTGCAGTAACACGGCATTGTCCTTGCTGAGGGAAAGAGATACACTACAACATAGTAGAACCATAGCATCATTTTGGTTGAGACAGACCCTCCAGATCATCAAGTCCACCTGTTAACCCAGCACTAAACCATGTCCCACAACTGTATCTCATTTAAATACCTCCAGAGATGGTGACTTTACCAGTGCCCTGAGTTGCCTCTTCCAGTACTTTGCAGCCCTTTCTACAACGCCATTTTTCCTAATATCCAATCTATACCTCCCATGGTGCAGACTGAGATGTTTCCTTTTCTCCTGTTACTTGTTAATAGAGAGAAGTATCTCTACCTCACTATAACCACTTCTCAGGTAGTTGTGCAGGTCCCCTCAGGCACCCTTTTCTTCAGGCTAAAGAACCCCAGCTGTTCCTCATAAGACTTGCTCTCCAGCTCCTCAAACTACCACAATCCTTCCACCAGCTTCACTGTCCTTCTTTGGACCTGCTCCAGTGCCTCAATATCCTTCTTGTAGTACTGTGCATGGTATCTGAGGCACAGTCTGACCAGTGCTGAGTACAGAGCCACAATCACTTCCCTGCTCCTGCTGGCCGCACTAGTGCTGATACAGGTCAGGATGCTGTTGGCCTTCCTGGCCACACGGCTGGATCATGTTCAGCCAGTTACCGACACGCCCCCCGCCCCCCCCCTCCCCCTGCCCAGGTCCTTTTCCACCGTGCTGCTTTCCAGCTACTGTTCCTCAACATGCATCACCAATCACCAAACCTGTCTTAAAATAGCATAAGCCAAGCAAGCTGTTACCTTAACATGTTCAGCTTAAATGCCTTAGTACCTATTCTGACCAACTTTGCAGGACTGCAGCTCACATTTAAAATGAGACTACCACATCTCAGAGCTGGTGTGGGTTTTCCCCAGCCACTCTCCATTGTCTCTGCTGTACAGACTGAATTGCCAGTGTAGCAGCATAAGGAAACCGTACCCACAAGTCAGCAGAAGAAAAGGATAAAAGTGGAGGGCTGCAGAAATACACATTTTGTTTGACTCTGCACACGGGAGACCTCTTACTGAGTTCAGCAGCAACATTTCATAGACTGAATTAACAGCATTCACACTGGAGCTAGGTAAGAAATACCAAGGAGAGGAGCGCCAGGTCTGGGAGATTTTAAACTCTTAACACAAGATGACATCTGCTATCAACACAAGATCCAGGGAACAGGTCGCCCACAAAAAAATATCTTTCTACACCACTGCTCATGCAACTTAACTAAACAATAAGCTCCAACGAGACATTCCAGATTTGGCTGCTGGCAAGAACACAAATGAGAAATGCTCCAGTAGCCAGGAAATAGGAGCTACCACTAACATAGTACACAAACTACAGCAAAACTTCCACAGGAAAATGTATTCATTTGGACATCTTTTGGGGGCAGTTTTCTTCACAGTACTTCTGTGAAATGAGCTGAACATTGCTTGCATCATGGCAGGTTTGAATACAGGATAAGAAAGGGATTATTTGAAGAAACAGTGGAGGGGAAGGTGTACCACCACGGTGCAAACATGTTCTAGGTAAAGACAAGAACTGTCTCAGGGAGAAATGGGCCACACTGCTCAGATACAGACCAGCCCACACTCATGTGGGCTCCTTTCAACAGCTTCCTCCTCATTCAAGAACTATGTGCAAGCAAGAAGATGCAAGAACAGGGCTGATGTGTAAAACTGACCAGAAAGAAATTCCTGCTGTAAAATTCAAGTGATTTTTTTTTTTAACCTCATTTTCTTCTTATTGAGCTCTATTACTGTCTTCTCACTAATTAGAGGCCAATGAATGTACATGTCAGAGGGTAGGTCTGTCATCTGGGGACAGTTCAAGCCCATATATTCTGGTGTATTCTGCTAGGGATCCCCATTAATATCATTGAGCAAAAGCATGTACAAGCTTCTTAATTCAACATGTCATCTCTCTAAGGCCTGGGGATTTCACTTCAACAAGTATTCTATTTTCAAGGCTGGAATAAGCCAACACAACCAACTGTCATGTCCACAATAATCCATAATAATGTTCTTTCTTATCACCAATGGGCAATGATTTCTACCATCTAGCAGCCTATTTAATAGCCAGTACATGATTAATATCATCAATCCCCATTTGTTTGAAATACTGATTGTAGTTGTATTATTTTTCCTTCTGGTTTTGGTTTATTTTTCTCTTTGTTTCACCATTAGGACTATGTTTCACTGGGGTTTGTTGGGTTTTTTTGTTTGTTTGGTTGGTTGGGTTTTTTTAAATTTAAAATTTAAATCCTTTTGTTTACCAGCACTTCTTACACAGCTCCTGTTGTGATGAAAAAGTAGGGTCACTATCAATATCCTCAAATACAACAAATACTGAGTGCAGTCTCTGCCACAAGGTAAGCAAAAAGTTAAACAGTTTTGAATGCTCCTAACAATAAATCAAATACTTCCTCTACAAACTCCTCATCTGCAGTCTTGTTGCAAAAGCAGCAAATACAGTTCTCAAAGGACTTAATAAGACTGTTTAACCTAATTATTCTTCTTCACTCAGCACTAGGGAGGTCTGAAGTAGTAGGACTATTGGACACCTTATTGTAGGAGTCAAAGTACAAATAGATTTAAGGAAACAACATTCATCTGTAGGAACTTGGGATCAATTTTTATTATTTTTAAACCCTCCCAAAAGGTAATGGACAGATAGGTACTAAGAGTCCTCATGTCTATAAAATGCTGATTTGAGAAGAAAGCAGAATGCTTTTCTCCAAGTCCACTGAAAAGTAAGAGAAATGCTGCCACTTGACCCCTATAAATATCCAGGGAGAAGATCATGAGACACATCAACTAATGCTGCTCTGCAGGCAGTAGGAAACCTGTCACTGAAGGCTCTTTAGCTATACATTTTGCCAGGTTTGATCCAGGCAAACTACACTGCTGGAGATGAGGAGGCTGACCAGCCAGCTGACTGGCACCGCCCCCCATTCAGGAATGCCCATCTTCATGTTTGTGACCTGCTGCAACACCCAAAGGGGCAGATGTGACTTACGGGAACACCAGCAAGTCTGCAGATCCTAGATCAAGCAAGGAACAATTTCTACGGTGCACAGAGTTTTTGAACAGAAGGTCAGTACGGTGCCAGCACACTGCTAAGGTTACTGCACAACTGCCACCAGTACAGAGGGACACTGAAGAGCCACTGACACCCCAGCTATAGGACCTCAAGCTGAAGGAGGTTTTGGGAGTTCCACCTAGGAGGTTGCAGGGTGTCAGTCACACTACATCCACACAGGGCCACCACCTGTTATGTCCCAACTGCTACTTGTCACCTAAATTCTTCCCTCCATCTGCTACCATGCTGGTTTTCATGGCTTCTTTTTGCCAAGCAGTTATGCTGGCTTGGTTTACAAGAAGAGCTGTACAGTACCCTGGTGAAAGAAGCCTCCTCTATTTGAACTTTAGAGATATGCATCTTTACATACATATAACAAGGTGTGCATCTTCTACAATTTTACAGCTCAAAAGCCAAGGTTAGTCTAAGTTCATGGAGAAATACACATGATATTTGGATCTGGACCCATCACCAAAGCCTATGGCTAGTCCTAGGGCTTCAGAAAGAATTTTGGTTCAAAAAATAAAAATAAAACAAAATCACGTACCAATACTATTTAAAAACCTCTGAGATCACTGCAGAGGCACCAAAGCTACACAGTACAAGATTTAAAAACATTTACAGTGCAACATTTAGACATGTTCAGTTGGAGGTGTACATCCAAACCCTGATTTCATCTCCTATTAGGAATCCACTCTGGTGATTCTAACCTGCTTAATGGCATTACAAGAATCACAGATACGTGCTGCTTCCATTCCCTATTATTAAGAACAACATAACAAATACATATTCCTAAGCCATGGTCACAATCAGAGACAAAACAGCCCGCTGAGGGATGTCAGTATTGGCAGAACGAAACCATTTGGAAAGCAGTAATTTAGTAGCACTTCTATTGTACTTGCAGACCAGAAGCATTGCTGGAAAAATTTTTCCCCCATCCAGAAAGCTGAATTGTGGTTTAAAAATAAATTACTGCAGAAACAGACAAAAACCAAAATCAAAGTCTGATTTCAATGCACATCACTGAGGGCAAAGCACTAAGAGCAATTGTGCTAAACACTGGCACTCTGAATATGCAACTACAGAACAGCAACTAAAGCTATTTTAAATATATACCTACAAAAGCCCAGTGACCTACCAAATGATGCTGATCTCATCACCAATAAAATATAGTTGACTAATACAATGAGAACTGGATTACAACTTTCTTAATAGCCTTGACAGCATATAAAGACTGTCATACAGACAAAGCATAAAATATTTTTTTTTAGGACTTTGGAAAACAAATTATTTAATCATTCATATATTACTCTTCCTTTCTCAGAAGAGATGATATGATTATAATCTCACTATCTGCAGCACAAACTCCCTTTTCATACCTACAGCCTTCCAGGTTCAGAAACTAGACAAAGCATGTAACAAATTACTGCTGGTTCAGCCAAAACCTCCTCTGTTTCATCCCCCCAGCCATCACAGTGCAGACCAAGCTTCTGCACAGACTGATTTCTGAGGTGAGCAGACATCTTTGACATACACACACACACACACACACACAGAGGTGCACACAAAGAGCCGGTACTTACAGCTAAAGATGCCTGGAGGTGGATGCTCTGTTACAAGCAGACAGTTCTCTTCATCACTGTTATCCCCACAGTCATTCTGTTGGTTACAAATCAATGAACCAAGATACAAGCATTTACCACTGGCGCAGGTGAATTTGCACTCTGAAAGGAAAAGAAAAAAAAACAAAACAAAGACCAAAACAAATATGTGTGAGGAAATTGGTGCTTATCTTCTTCACTGCTACAATGACTGATACTAAAGGCAATCTTTTTCAGCTAAACACTATGGTGGTGGACAGGTCCTTGGCACTTTATACTCAACATAAGCAATAGCAATGGAATCACTGTACATATAAATACACACATGAAACATTCCAGATCACCAGAATCAATCCATTAGTAAACCAGAAAGTGTAATTTGGGGAAATTTAACTTCTTATTATTAAAAAAAAGACAGTATTTTTTTGTAGTTTATGTTGACTACAGTTCCCCTCAGACAAAGACCATGTTCTCATATGTGTCTGGTACCTTGTAAGACTGGGGCAGGATGGCACAATGAATAAAGATAGTAATTCATAGATTCATAGAATGGTAAGGTTGGAAGGGATCTCAAGGATCATCTAGTTCCAACCCCCTGCCATAGGCAGGGACACCTCCCACTAGTACAGGTCACTCAAGGCCTTGTCCAACCTGGCCTTGAACACCTCCAGGGACGGAGCAGCCACAACCTCCCTGGGCAACCTGTGCCCGTGTCTCACCACCCTCACTGTAAAGAATTTCTTCCTAATCTGTAGTCTAAATCTGCCTTTCTCAAGCTTCAAATCATTCCCTTTTGTCCTATCTCTTTGTAAGAAGTCCCTTTGCAGCATTCTCGTAGGTCCCTTTCAGGTCCTAGAAGGTTGCTACCACATTTAAAAAGAGTCTTGCACAATGTAGAACATCATCAGCTGTAAGGCAACAGTATAGTTTGTAACTAGAAACAATCCTGTCCACACATGGAGAATTATTCCTTAATACTTTCCCAAAGCCAATCTGCCAGACTCCCAACTAATTACTATCAAGCACTCGGTGTCTGCACATTGAACTACCACATGCCAGCTTGCTACACAAAGTCAGTAAACTTCTCAAACCTCTCTAAAGCATGTGAACACTATACACAGGTTATGTCTTTTACAATGAGTTCAGCACAGAGGACTGAACAGTTTCTTCCAAATACAGTTCTGTCATGAGAATGATTCCTATGAGACCAAATAAACGTTTTGTTATGTCAAGTTCCTTCTTTCTTCTTTTCTCTGCAGAAGGATGCAGGTTAGCTAACTAACCTGTGTAAGATGCCTCACTAGATTCATCTCTAGCTCTCAAAAAAAAAAAAAAAAAATCTCAAATTAAAACTCAGCCCAAGAAAGACATGGACCAGTTGGAGCAGGTCAAAATGAGAATCACAAAAAATTATCAGAAGATTGAAATCTCTCTGCTACAGGGACAGGCTGAGAGAGTTAGGGTTGTTTAGCCTCGAGAGAAGACTCCAGAGAAACCTTATTGAAGCCTTTCAATACTCCAAGCAAGGCTACAAGAAAGATGGGGACTATCTCTTCAGCAGGGCCTACTGCAACAGGACAAGATGTGATGGTCTTAAATCAAAAGAAGGGAGATTTTAACGAGGGGCAGTAGAAGCCCCATCCCTGGAAACATTCCAGGTGAGGCTGAATGCTGTGAGCAACATAATCTAGCTGAAGATGTTCCTGCTCACTGCAGGATGCTTGGACTAGGTGACATTTAAAGATCTCCTCCCATCTAAATCATTCCACTGACAAGAAAGTTACTCCTTCAGACAGCAAAGACCATCTCCATCCTCAGCCTTTTGTTTGCTAGTAAGGATTCAGTAAGTGCTAACCCATGGTAGCTTTCTGTGGTAATTATAGTCCAATGCCTTGTCATCTTAGATGTCTCCTCCTTAATTTTCAGAGCTCAGGAAGTCAAGGTTTCAGTCGGACTGACCTGTTTTCTGTCTGGAGCTGTAATGCCTCAGTATTTGAATAAGGTGTTACTTACTAAGGATGTCTACTACAGCTGATAATTAAAATTCCCTTGCTCTTCTGCTAACCTGATTATTTAAAATGTCACTTACAGAAACAAAGCTTTATAGTAAGTATCTGAGAAGCAATTAAGAAATGTGCACAAAAACATACATGCAATTACAGAAGGCCTTCTCACTAGGCTTGATCTAAACTTAATACACTGCACATATAGAACAGAAGACATACATCTAGACAAATTATAACTTAATGATTACACTTCCACCATGTTGACAAATTCTAGTGATTGTCAATCATAAGCCAAGGCAAAGCAGACAGAATTAGAAACTCTCACAAGCAGTGTATTACAGTAATGTCATTCCCTGAACCCTAAGGCTGCAGTTTGGGTTGGTTGATTCTGCTTCAGAGAGATGATCTCTGCTCCTTCCCAGTAAACAGGCAACATTTGTTCATCTTCAACAGTATCAACAAGAGACTTTCCTTCAATCTTAACAGCACTTGGACTTACTCTGACCTGAAACAGGACCTTCAATTCTAAAAAGCGCCTAAAACAGTTACGGAGGTGTGGTATTTACCCAGGCATATTTGGTGTATAACATAAGCACAGAAATAATCAAAGACAGTAAAAATAAAGTGAGAAAGGGAACAAAATAATTTTTCTTAGCAATTTGCTTTGTAGTGACTTTGGACTTCGTTCTGAAGTGTTTTCATCAAGAGTATTAATAACAGCATGAATCTGCTGTTGCAAATCTATATGCATTAACATGTGCAACATATAATATCCTATTTAGGAATATAATAAAAAACATAAAAAGCTATACAAGCTAAACAAGCATTTCCTGAGGGGGAGGGGGAATCTATCCTTCTATTTCACTTGGTCAAACTGCTCTCAAAAATCAGTGAGTATTTGCCTAAATAAGGTTCTCAAGATTTAAGCTTGTTTAGCCTGACCCTGTGGGACTTGAACTATTCAGACTGTACAGTAAAATACAGTACAAACAAAATATTTTCCCTGTTGCTTTGTCACCCTCTCTTTCTCTGCTACAACAAAGAACTGAGAAGGCATTTAAGGGCCTTTCTGTTTTCAGTACAGAGTACTAAAAAATTCATAACCAAACAGAGTGAGCCTTTGAAATCCAAGGAACT
The DNA here is from genome assembly GCA_013399055.1 of Ramphastos sulfuratus. Taxonomy (NCBI): domain Eukaryota; kingdom Metazoa; phylum Chordata; class Aves; order Piciformes; family Ramphastidae; genus Ramphastos; species Ramphastos sulfuratus. The sequence continues at coordinate 78,653 of WBNM01027987.1, read as the reverse complement.
AAGAAGGTCATTAACAGTTACATTTGAAAAGGAGACTTAGAAGATTGGTCTCAATATTAACAACGTGATAATTACAATACTTCAGGACTCATTTCTGCAGCTTCATGAAGTGAGAAAGTAGAAGAAGAAAAGAACAAAGCTTGGAAGATCAAAAAAGCTGGCTTGAAGAAGTTCATACTTTCCAGGTATCTTAAATGAAGAATATAACACAGGGGGAAATTAGAGTGGTAAAGGACATACTGCTCCTGCTTTAAAGACAAATATCAAACACCATATTGCTTCAAGTTAAAACATTTGGCATGTTACTTTGGTCGCAGTACTTAATTCCTTCCTGTGTCTCTGTAACACTTTCCATGCCTCTCCAATGGTTGGTGAAGAACGCTTAAGTAATATGTCAACTCAGAAGTCATGAAAGGTAAGGACTTTGGGCTTCTGTTTGCCACCAGGTCTACAGGTTTCAGACAGAAGACCAAACGAAGCATTAAATTTTTAGCAGCTCTACTAAAGTATTAAAGTTCTGAGGTTTAACTAACATTACTGTAAGAGGACTAATTGGAGGAAAGGATTTGTGCTTTAAGGGATTTTATCTGTCCTGGACCACATAAAAATTTGGATTCCAAGAACAGACTCCGAGCACTTCCCTTGTAAGATGTTATGGTTACTTCCTCCTTCTCTGTGCTGGTTTGAGGCTATAAGGAATATTTTACTGAGACAAATTAAATCCTTAGCTGTGAGAAGAAAGCAAAAAACCAACAACAGTAACCTCTATCACTCATTCTTCTGGTGAGAAGTACAACTAGTCAGAATATAGCTCAGATACTCACTGCTCACACACTACTCAGTTAGTTCTCAGTTGTTCTGCTCCTTCACTCTGGCAGTCTGTGGTTGCTTCTGTCTTAATTCTAATCAGACCTAACCCTCTATTTCCTCTAACCTCCTTGCCATCTTTTTTTGACATCTCACCTGAGATCTCTCCAGATTTATCATGTGAGATATACAGGGATTGATCTGGTTACTGCTGAAGGGAGGGAAAGAGGGGGAAGGGGGAAGGAGGTTTGGGTCGGGAGCGTCCTGGCAATCTGATTGTTTTGGAGGGATTTTTGTGTTTCTATGCTACTTTTAACTTGTATATAACTGTATATTGTGTATACATCTGCTTGTAAATTGTGCTAATCTGTAAATACAGCTTCATACCTTAACTTCCAGCCGGCTGAGTCTAGTCTGGGTGGTTTCGCTGTGTGTGGGGAGTGGGTAACTCCCAAACCATCACATTCCCTCAGGGGCCCGTCTGTGGGTCCACCCCCACAAAGGCCTACTTCCGGTGTAGGCCACACTCACGACTGGCAGCCCTAAAACTACCCCCCAGTAACCCCAAATCCTCTCCCAGCACAACCCAGTCCCCTTCAAGTGCTCCCAGCGTATCTCAGTAGGCCCAAACCACCAGGCCCCCTTAAAACTACCCCCGCCCCCCCCTCTGTATTGTAAGATCAGGACAAATGGATTAAACAGATAACCCTGTGAAAATACAGACACTTCTGAACACAGAGTGTACTGATTATCAGGTATTTGCAACCTGCACACAAAAATTCAGTACCTTAAAGTAGTTTGCATAATAAATGCATTCAAGCAGTCTGGTTTTTCAATATAACCAGAAGAGAACTGCTCCTTGTAATGCAAGGTGGATCAACTTCAGGTTGATGAAGAATAGCAGAAAGCAAATACTAGAGTACAGTCAAACTGAAAGTTAGTAAATAAACCAGCAGAGGTCTGCACCAAAATGCCAAGAGTGACCTCAAAACACTTCAACAGGGAAATCCAGACCAGTGCAGACTAGGCCAATGTGCCTAATGACACGCCAGAGAGCCCTTTTCAGTACAAAGTCTTACACTTGGCCTGTCTAGACAAGGAGAGGGGGGAAAGCTCCCATTCTGAAAACAAGCCAGCATGAGCCTTCTTTCATGAATAATGTTTCAAAGCCAGGCAGTTCTCCTTTTCATTTTCAAGAGGCAATTAGTGAAACATCAGTAGGTTGGTCAGCAAGGCTCTGACTGGAGCTAAACCTGAAGCAAGACGACAGTTAGTAGAGGCTTTAAAAAAATAGCTCTTATAATTATGTCTTATTATGTTTGTAATTATGTCTGCAGCATAATTAAAACATTTATCTTGATGATATACTGATTCTTCAACAGAAAGGTTTAATAAACGTACTCGTAGGTAGAACTAGACTACCCTGAAAAAAAAACAAAGGTACACTAAGAATACTATCATGGACAGGTCCTATTTCTATGAACTCTATGCAAGTAGTAGAAATAAATATATTGCCCACACACTGAAGGTATAAACTCTCTGCATAAATCACAGAAACATTTATGCATTCACAGATACACAGATTGCAATGAGCTGGAAAGGACCCTCAAAGTTCATCTTGTTCGATCCCACCTCTAACTAGATCAGGCTGCCCATGGACACATCATGGAGATCTTGAGTATCTCCAGGGACAGGGCCTCAACCACATCCCTGGGCAACCTGTTCCAGTATTTCACCACTCTCATTGTAAAGAACTTCCTCCTAATGTCCAGCCTAAATCTCTCCTGCTCCAGTTTAAAACCATTGCCCATCATCCTATTGCTATAGGCCCTTCTAAACAGTCCTTCCCCAGCCTTCCTGCAGGTCCCCTTCAGATACTGAAATGTAGCTATAAGGTATTCCTGAAGCCTTCTCTTCTCCAGGTTGAACATCTCCAACTCTTTCAGCCTGTCTTCATAGAAGAGGTGCTCCAGTCCTCCATCATCTTTGTGGCCCTCCTCTGGACCCACTCCAGCAGGTCCATGTCTGTCTTGTGTTGGAGGTTCCAGAGCTGGATACAGCACTCCAGGTGAGGTTTCACAAGAGCAGACTTGCAGAATCACCTCTCAACCTGATCACCACACTTCTGTTGGAAGAAACCTTTAAGACCATGATGCCCAACTGTTAACTCAGCATCATGAAGTCAAATCCAATGTGCACACTAATACAAAATCCATACAAACACCCACTAATAAACAAGTTAATGGGAGCTGATACTTCAGCTACAATGGCTCCTGATACAAAAAACTCCTTTGAGCAGAGAGGTCTTACTGTGAAATGCAAGGTCTGCTGTATTGGCTAGGTTTATTTTACACTTTCCGTGCCTACTCAACGAGATAATTTTATCCTTGCATTCAGCTTAATTCTTTTAGACTTCATTTACACTTGACTTCATCCATATGAGGAGCATTCCCATTGCTTTGTCATCCCACTTACTGTAGGGCATTTTTAATTATAGCTAAGTGCTGTTTGTTTTTATAATGTAAGTCCAACCACAGGCCAAGGGTAGGAAAAAAAAAATCAGAGCCATGAAGTGTCATATTGAAAAAATATGGTGTTTTAGGCCACTGTTATGATGCATGTCACAGCTACTTACTTAACAGGTCTGAGATGATTATCTGACCCAGGGGTAGAATTCTATTCCATCCATTCGAATAAAAAATAAAGAACTGTTTAGGCAGGCAGAGATCTCAGATCGCTGTGGCTAAGCTGTAGCAAGGCAGCTCAAACACACCAGATGAAATCCTAAGTGATGTCTGGGACTTCTCTGGAGTGTAAAGGCACTTACCCAAAATGCAGGGAACTGGTGGCAGCCCTGGCAGCACAGCCAGCAGAAGGTGATCCAACACCCTGCTGGCATCATGTACCTAGAAGGTAGAAATCTCTCTGCCTCCGGGTAGATCTAGATCTTTAGACTAAAAGCCTGATTTCTAATTTCTTACATAAACATTCCATTTTAACCACGTCATCGTACTTCTTCCTACTTCTGCTATTATTGCAACACCTAACAGCCTGAAAGAAAATCTGTTTAAAGGGCATCATCACCGGTTATAAGGGTAATAAGAGGCAGAAGTAGTAAATTGGGGAGGGTGGGAGGAAGCACACTTCACTAGAGATTAAAGAAATGCAAACCACAAATACCAGAGTCAGTACAATAAAACCCTGTTCAACCTCTGATAAACATCTGTCTGTGTATTATTTTTAATATTGTAGATTGTAGCTCTATAAAGGGAAGTAAATCATAAATAGGAGGCAGTGTACACGAGGAACATGTTTATTTGGGCAAAAGCTGGGTTAATAAGGAAGATGGCAGCCTGCCACGCGATCTAATAACCCTCCATCGGCGCAGGGAAGGGAAGGATAAATAGGTCTTTAGAAAACAAAAAAACACTTCATAAAAAGAGCGCCAGGCAGAACAGCAGCTAAAATGAAAGCGGATCAGCTTATGCAGAGCTCTAAGCCACAGCCCCAAGGCCTGTCCTGCCTGCCCACAGCCTGGCGTAGGACAGGGGACCCTGTTCTCAGAGCCACGCAACACTGAGCCAGAGGGACCTTCTCTGCCCAGGGGAGATTACAGCCTTAAAACTGGGCTGATTGAAAGGAGATTGTTATTGGTTCTAACCCAGTCTCATTTACTGAGCTGCTACCCTCTTGCGGTCCCCCACGCTCGCTTGCTTATCCAGCAATTATCTTTTCATCTTAAGGCAAAGCCTGAAGCTGTGCCCTTTGACTAGTTGCTATTTATGTCAGTAGCTAAAGGAAGCAAACACAATATTCTCACAGACAGGTAGAGAAATCTGCTGTTCAGCTCGCCAGTTTAGGGTGTCAGGACATTTCCCTAGCCATACCTTCATTAACAGCCTGAATGAGATCACATTAAGCATCACAGGGACAATTGAAAGACCTCCTTCATTTTGAGATACGGCATTGAGCTTGGGTTTTGTCTTTCTTTCCCATACAGCCCTCTCTCAGGTATGAAAACAAACAGGAAAGTCTCTTCCTGGAGTCCACAAGCGGCATTACAAGAGTTCTTGTCGATACTGGAAATCTTTTTGCATCTGCACTAAATTCAGGTTGCTCAGCCACCACCCTGCCCACATAGCAAGCCTCCACAGCCCCACAGTGGGACTCTCAGCAGATCTCATTGAGAACAAGAAAACAACATTCCCCAAGCCTCTTCAAGGTGATCTTGAAGACCATCAGTCTCACTCCATCCTGGTTTAAGATATGACACACCCAAATAGTTTTGCCACCATATGGAAAGGTCAATGAAAGAAAGCTTCTTTTATTGCCACCTTCATGGGTGATCTTTATCAGTCGTCCTTCCATGAAACAGCGAGGCAGTATCGGAGTACAGGTTTGCATTTTCTGTCCTTTCACCCATTTGCTTTTGCTGACCTGGCACTGATCTGCCCATTTATGCCCACACAGGACTGAAACACCAGAACTTCTCAACAAAACCCTTGAGAACTGCATCCGCTGCACCGTGATCACGTAAAACCTCCTTTACAACCCCACCAAAGCAGCCTGACACCTTCTCTGACCATAAAACTGCAGAAACTTCCTCCCAGCAGCACACACACACCACACTCCCCTGCTCAGGGACTTGTGTATGAGTCATGGTCTTGACTTTGACTTGTCAGGTGCTTGGGTTAAAGCCCACAGAAAGGACACCAAGCGTCACGGCAGGCAGGTGCAGCTGCCAAAGTGGCAGACAAGGAACACCTTCGCTCCAGCTCCTGAGAAGGAATGACCTACAAGGGATGGGTTTCGAGGAGCCAGGAGAAGGCCTCGCATTTCTCTCAATTCAGTGCAGCGGCAAAGTGAGGTCTGCTACGGCATACCGAGGTCGCCTGTGTGCCCGTATTTCATCCCATCATCTGGCCACAGGGAGGAGCCCAATGCCCAGGACTGGGACTGTCCTACTGCCCCTGGTTGTTCTGCTCCTGGCTGGGGTGGTGAGGAGAGCTGCGACTACCAGGTCCTGTCCTGACAAACCCAACAGGAGCCCTCGGCTCCTCCTGACTTTTCCGTACAGATTAGCAAAGTCTTCCTAATGGGGGAGGCAGGTTGGTGACTCAGCTAATGACACTCTCATTTTCAGTTGTGAGATTACATGAGGAGACAATTAAAAAATACATTAAATATGCACCTTATAATTTTTGTCAAGTGCAATGTCACTATCATGGGCAAGTGCAGATGACACGTAAAGGGTATGTGCAAATGAGATTTTCTTCACATATAGTTCCTTAATCAGCATTCAAAGGATTTCTCAATTACAGTAAATATTTTTAAATTACATTATTTGGGTTTTTTGTTTTTTTGGTTTTTTTTTTTTTAATTTTCCCCCCTCTCATTGCTCTCTGCAGGCACCTGAAAGGATGTTGGAGTAAGGTGGGGGCTGGTCTCTTCTCCTTAGTGAAGAGATGAGAGGAAATGGCCTGAAATTGTGCCACAGGAGGTTTAGGTTGGATATTAGGAAAAAAATCTTTACTTAAACCATGGTGAGGCATTGGAACAGGCTGCCCAGGGAGGTGGTGGAGTCACCATCCCTGGAGGTGTTCAAGAAATGTGTCAACATGGCAATCTGGGCCATGTTTTAATGGCCATGATGGTGTTAGGTTGATGGTTGGACTCAATCTTAAGAGGTCTTTTCCAACCAAAACAGTTCTACAATTCTATGATTCTGTTCTTCTTAAGAAATCTTTCATCACCATAAGTAGTGTCACTTAAGGAGTTTGTAGGGTGCTGCATACATAGAGGAACATTAAAAATTCATATTACTGTAGCCACTTCTTGGGTTTAATTTGTAATATTGTTTGCATAGCAAAGAGCTCAAGACTAGACCATTTTATCAGATAACATCACGACATTTACATCCAGAGGAATATAGACTAAACCATGGCACTTCACAGACACATGGGCCCAGATGAGGACACAACAATTACTGCAGCACCTGAGGTCTGTCTTGGGGTTGTGAGAAATGAGATGATTGGCAGGGAAAAGTGCTGTCTTTATGTTCTCCGTTATTAAATTAGGTCGGATTACTTCAGACTAGGACCCCTGTAAGGCAGGGGCTGGTTTCAGTTAGCTCTCCTAAGAGGTACTGAAACACATTCTCATCTGCAAAACCAAAATGCTACTGGAGCAAGGAGGGGGTCAGAGAACACACCCAAGAACTTGGCTTTCTGTGCAAATGATGTACAATGCAGGCAAGAGTACAGGATGTTTCTGGGCTGTTCAGAAGATATCAACCTAATATTGATGACAGTATTTTTCTATACATCTTCCTATGCATACCATGCAGAAAAGGGAAATTAATTAATTATTCATAGTATTTACATGTGTCAAGTTGCAGGACTGCTACAGGAGTTTCTGCTGTAATGTGAATTCCAGCTTTCAATGGCCAAGAGAATTCTGCTTTCATTCCTCAATGGCATTTGCATTGTGCAGTGCACAATAATGCGGCTAATGACAAGTTTATTATCATCTGTGACACATTCTCCAATCCACACCTGCAGAGATTTCCATGTTCCTGTAGTACTATGTCACTGCTTGCACTTTAAAAGCCATTTCCCATTAAATCCAATTATCTTGAAAGTGTCTAACTGTGCCTCAGTGTTCACACAACAAAAAACATAACCAACGTAACACCTAGAGTACAGCCAAACAGGTTGCTCTCAATGGCTGACAATGTTCTTCACTAAGCAGACTATGCAGAAAACACTGATAGAGACATCCTGAAGAAACCTCCACCATATAAATCTCTCTGCTGTTGAAATGGTATCATTTTACAAGTAGCAGTGCACTTTAGAGAATCACAGACTGCTCTGGGTTGCAAGGAACCTTTAGGTCATCTAATCCAACCTCAATACAGTGAGATTTTTAATTATAACAGTGTGTTTCTGGTTGTGAAGATGAACACACAGTGATGAACATGATCCTGGATGCTGCTGAGTCTGTCCATGCACCATACAGTATCCAAGGAAAATAGGGCACAGAAAACCAAAGCAGCTTTCCTTCCCCAAACCACATTCAACTCTGGAAACAAACTGTGCACTTCAGAGAAAAACTATCTGAGAAACAGTCACGAGCCTGACATGAGGCAAAACTTGTCCATGAACAGAGCTTCTAGTTCACAAGCTCAGGCCATGACTGCATTGCACAAGGGAACCAAGTAAATGAGCTGTAGTCCCACATCCCCATAACCAAATGCTCTGGGTTGGCACTTTTCTACCAGCAGCTCTAGTTCCCATCCACATGTGGCCACTTCTCTGGAAGGTGACAGAAAACCTATAGAAGTTTTCCGTGGATCCATTGGCACCAGCAGGTCTCTCTGACCTCAGCAATGGGGTGGTGAGGAGGGAAGAGCCTAGAGCAAGACAGAGTGAGCAACGATGGCACCAGGATGTCCAGGTGTGATGGTAAGGACTTGTCTTCACAAATAATATCTGCACATCTGGCTCAGGTGAAGTCACACCCTGCTGGTACAGCCTTGCCTTTTCCTAAACACAGTGCTGAAAAAGGAGCAGGGTCTAGTTTACACTGGAGGCCTGGTGCTCACTATGCCAGCTTAGCTGAGGAATATCTACCTGCCACTCATACATTTATGTGTGACATGAGCTTGGGAGACGACTGATGGATGAAACTGACTTAACTGACAAAATGTGTGCCACCCAAGCAACATTTGATCTCCGAATCACACCCCCAAATCCTGACACGCTACCTCAATTGTACATACAACTCTTCTGGACATTACTTTTATCTGTGCTTTACCTGAATATACTGGGCTGGAAGCCATAGTGGTTGGCACGCAGATCAGCCATGCCAGCCTTGAAACAGCAACATCTGTCAGAGGGTAGGTGCCTGATGGTGACAACCATTTCAGCCAAATCATTTTTAACCTGCCACTGTGTATTTGCCAGAAGCCCTGCACAGTTTTAGGGGGGAGGACAAGCGATAGGGCGAGGACAAATCCCTGGTTACAGCTGAAGTTATCAGTGTATCGATGACAAAGCGAAAGTATGTTAAAAATTCCAGGAGTGATGCACTGAACATAGAAAACCACCCAAAACCCTACTAGCCATGAAAGAGGACAGACAGTCAGAGCATCAGAAACTCAAGAGCAGCTAATTGTGCTTTAACTGGTGGCAAGGTAACTCATCGTGTTGTACCAGCTCATTATTGCTGATCTGTTCAGAGCCGGTGATAATTTTCTGTGCTTTTATAAGCCAACATCATTAAACAGAGGTCAGCTTCACAGTGCTGGTGGCTCCTCAGATGACTTCAAACAGGGAGCTCATAGTAAAGAGGAAAAGCCTGCTAATGCAGCATGCTGCTGGTTTTTCAAGCCAAAAGGAACAAAGTATTTGCTAGAGCTTCTTTGTGCCCCACGACACCCCTCTAACTTTAAGTCCTTCAGCTTAAAAAATTACATTGACATGCTAAGAACCACCATCTAAACAGATCTGTTCTTGTCACTAGGAAACAGTCCTTTAAAACATAAAATGTTATCACTGGACATTATGCTAACATACAGAAAATACTTCTCCAGAGAGAAACCAACTCCCAAATCCAGGCTGCAGTTTTAAAGCATCCTATGATTTGCAGATACTGCCTTCAAATAGTTCTTATTCCAAGTACAAGCAACAAGACAGCGGGAAATAGCCTCAAGTTGTGCCAGGGGAAGTTTAGGTTGGACATTAGGAAAAATCTCCTCCCTGAAGGGTTGTCAAGTCCTGGAACAGGATATGCAGGGAAGTGGTGGAGTCACCATTCCTGGAGGGATTTAAAAGATATGGAGATGTGGTGCTGAGGGACATGGTTTAGAGGTGACCTGGTGGTGCTGGGTTAACAGCTGTACTCTGGATCTTAAAGGTGTTTTCCAACCTGAATGATTACACAACTCTACAATTCTGTAGCAGAATGAAAAAAGAATGATTACACATCCTCAAGAAAGAAGCTCACCAGCTACCAAGATACTCTAACACACAAATATTTGGGGATCAAATTCAAAGGTGAGTGAAACTCTACAGTAGTGTAACAGAGGTCACCTTCATTTCCTCTCAGCCCAGCTAAGTTCTCAGCTACTTACTGAAGCATAATGAAGGCTACAATTACATGAACACTGTGAACACATTAGTATATTTTAATAAGTTTGTGCATCAGACTTGTTGTTCATAAGGTTTGAACTGAGATGCAGCTTCCAGGGTGCAAACATCACCTGCTCATCTTCCACCTTCCCTTTTAATACTTGCTGGCTGCATACAAAACCAGCAGGCCAAGTAAGAAGACTGGCCTTAATTATGCTATTTTTATATAGTGTTGAGGAGGAAAGATTTGCTGGCTGTACTGGTTGCTGCAAGAAGGAGCAGCCTGCAGTACTGTGCTATTACACTTGCAAAGCATGAATGGAGCAGCACAAAGGGAACACATTAAGAGCTGTACCAAAAGATCCAAGGGGAAAAACGATTGTGCTGTCTTAAATAATAGTTCTAAAGTTCTTTCTTTCTGAGAAGTCATGAAGGACACTGAACTGCTGGAGCAGGTCCAGAAGAGGGCCATGAAGATGATCAGAGGTCTGGAGCACCTCTTCTATGTGGACAGGCTGTAAGAGTTGGGACTATTCAGGCTGGAGAAAAAAAGGCTCCAGGGTGACCTTATGGTGGTCTTCCAATACTTGAAGGGGGCCTACAAGAATGCCAGGAAGGGACATTTTACAAGGGCTTGTAGAAAAAGGATGAGAGCAAAGCTTGAGAACAGCAGATTAAGACTGGAGATTAGGAAGAAATTCTTTACAGTGAAGGTGGTGAGACACTGGAACAGGTTGCCCAGGGAGGTTGTACATGTCCCCCTGTCCCTGGAGGGGAATCTGTACTGATTCATAATTTTAATAATTTTCTAGATGCATTTTTTCTAATCTCATCAATTAATTTTTGATATCTGTACAGATTTTATCTATAGGAAATGCCCAGTGTTTCCACTGTGCCACCCAGACAGCTCTCAGATGAGATACAGCACTCTTGCTCACTTTCATTTAGTCCAAATACCTATCCCTCTCAAAGAAAAAGTAAAACTAACCACTTCCATGTCTCATCTTGCATGAAAAGTCACTATTTTTGTTCAGATGTGGTTCCAAGTGTCTCGTTCACCCATCTATGAAGATCAACCATGTCAGTACATAACAAGAACTGCTGCAGTGGCTAGTGGAGCTTTACCTTGTTTATCTTTCATTTCCTGAGGCAGATACAGCACAAGAAGAAATCTTGAGCGATATTCTCTTGGAGAACTAATCCATATTCTTCTTATATCCTTCGCTTCACTCAGGATCTAATCTCTGTACTCAGTGAAGTCAGTAATAAAGCCACTGTTCGCTACAAGACTGCAAGGATCAGGATTTCAGGGAGGAAGGAAGAATGCCTACAAATTCCTTGCACCAATACACAGGAATGTCTTCGGCTCCAGTGACGTCTTCCTCAACTACTTCAAATTAAAAGTGCTTTATCTCTGCCTGAGGGAAAGGCTGTAAGGCATCAGAAGGATGGAAAGCCGCCCCGAGTTCTGTCTAAAATATCGTACCTCACAACCTATCTCAGCTGTCCATGACCCTTGTCACCTCTCCACCCTGAAGGCCATGGAATGGGTCCTGTCCAAGACAGCTGTCATTTCATGATGGCTCCGGGACAGTTCAGAATGCAGGAGAATTAACTGCACTGTTAACTTGCTAATTTATGAGAAAGGTGTGAAGAGCTGAAAGAACTGCTTGGAGACTTCTGTTGCAGCCATCACAACAAATGTGCCGAGCCCCCAGCACCCTGAGACAGATTCTGAAGAGGAATAAAAATAAAAGCACAATTAGCAAGTACCTGAATGTAGCTACAGATTGCCTTTGGTCTATTATTCTATTCCCCAGTATGCTAGGGAAGGATAATTTTAAGAAGACCTACAAGTGAACAGAGACCAGTAACTCTTGGTTTAAATCACTACCGAAGCTTCAACAACCATTTTATTTTACTGCCAGTTCAGCAACTGCTACCAATAGGTCAAGGGCTCAAATCCACTTTCACTTGACACTGTGTCTCCAGTCCCTAACACAGTGGTGACAATACCTCTCTCAACAGCCCAATGTCAGTAGGACGGTAAGAAGTTCCTAACAGGACTTTGAATGGGATGCAGGACTACACCTCAAAACAGGGACCATGTCTTTCACAGAATGACAGAATGGAAGGGGTTGGAAGGCACCTCTGGAGATCACCTAGTCCAAACCCCCTACTAAAGCAGAGTCACCCAGAGAAGGCTGCACAGGATCATGTCCAGGAGTATCTGGAATCTCTCAAGAGAAGAAGACTCCACAACCTGTCTGGGCAACTTGTTCCAGTGCTCTAGCACCCTCACAGGGAAGAATTTTTCTTTATGTTTAGGTGGAACTTCCTGTGCTCCAGTTTGCACCCATTACCCCTTGCCTTGTCACTGTGCATCACTGAAAGGAGTCTGGCCCCATCCTCTTGACACCCACCCTTTAGCTATTGATCAGCATTGGTAAAATCCCCTCTCCTTCTCCAGGCTAAGCAGCCCCAGGTCTTTCAGCCTTTCTTTGTCAGAAAGATGTTCCACTCCTCTCAGCATGTCTATAGCCTCTGCTGGATTCTCTCCACTACATCCCTGTCTCTCTTGAACTGGGGAGCCCAGAACTGGACAAAGGACTCCAGATGTGGCCTCACTAGCACAGAGAGGGACTAGAACCTGTAAATCTTTCTGCAGGTGTGTATCAGTCCTGCACCAACTGATGCGTTCCAACCCCACGAGCCAGCAGCACCCAGTGCAGGTGGAAATGTCTCCTCTGCAGAAATGATCATAAACTGTGCAGATGCATTTGCAGTTCACAGTGGATCCAGGAGCCTCTCCCAGTTCCCCTATTCCAGAAAAATCAACTGGATAATTAAGCATGTCTGGGATTTACTGAGCTGGCAGATTTAGTACTGAAGGAGAACACCTTGTGCAGTAAGCAAAGTCCTGATGCATGCAACATTACCTGCAGGGGCAAAAGGAGACAGCCCTATTTGCGTGTCAGTTTCCCCTCCACCTTCCACCCAGTGATTTCCCTACTCTATCTCACCATGCAGAAAACACCCTCATGGCACACAACTTTTCAGACTCAACTAATGTTGATAAGGTCATAGCTTTGCTGGCAATACCACTTAGCTTCTGAAAATGAGCTTCATCTATCTGTGTTTCCTTCCATTTTCCCACAGACAGCCAACAGACACTGGTCTTCTAGCATTAAAATTCAAGTTTCAAAATACTCAGTTGCTTTTTAAGGAATAACACACATACACATTATTACTCACCACAATGACAAGGGAAAAGTCAGAAGATTTTGTGCTTGAGCTATTACAGAATCACAGAATCACTTAAGGTTGGAAAAGACTGAGTCCAGCCATAACTCAACTACCATGACCAGCAAACTGTATTCCTGCAGCACCTCATCTAGATGTTTCTTTAGCATTCTCTTCTGCAGACTGAACAAAACCAGAGCTGCTCCTCATACTACATGGTCTCCAAACACCTCACCATCCTTGTTGCTCTTCTCTGGACACCCTCCAGGATCTCAATGTGTTTCTTATACTGTGGTGCCCAGGACTGAACACGGTACTCAAACTGTGGCCTCATCAGTGCTGAGAACACCATCACTTCCCTACTCCTGTTGGACACACTGGTTTTTTTTTGTACAGGCCAGGGTGGCACTGGCCTTCTTGGCCATCTGGGCACAGACAGCTACTTTTTGGATGCCACTACAGAAATAATACATATTACATTCATTATTATACAGAAACTGGTTCCATTTCGCTCAGCATGAAAACCATGAAAACTTCTTTCATTCTCCTGTAGGAAGAGGAAGAGTGGTCTGAAAAAAAAAAAGAAACCTTGTTCATCTTCACAGAATCACAGGGTGGTGAGGGCTGGAAAGGACCTCTGGAGATCACCTAGGCCAAACTTCTGCTACAACAGGTTCGCTCAGAGGAAGTTGTCCAGGATCACATCCAGCAGGTTTTGAATCTCCCCAGAGAATCACAATGTGCTGAACTCAAAATGCACACACCAGCCCATATCTGGTGGAAAGGAAATTCCAATCACTTACTCCTTATCACAGACCTTCCACAGAATCTACTACAGTCAGCTTGGCCAAGTCTTGACAGGACCCAAAGCTGTCAGAATTCAGTCTCTCAGACTGTAAGCTGGAGCAAGAGAGGACATTACAGTTTCCAGTAAAGCCTCCTGTTTTGCTACTGCTCTCCTCTCCATGGGCAAGAGGCAGAAAGCCATGTAGCCAGCTTCTTAGGCTTCTGAGCAGAGGCGGTGAGGCTTATCCAAAGGCTCTTCTCTTTCAGACTGGTCATCAGAAAGAGGTGGGAAAGGTGGTATACAGCAAGGGTGGCTGTGGAGGGACTGGTACTTCTTTTCTAGGTATTGAATCCACTGTGTGGACTGCCATTGGCCCCAAAAAGATTTCCATGCAAAGTTCCTAGTGGACTGGAGGCAAAGCTCTGAGAGGAGCAGAGGATCAGGAGGACCTAAGTATATATGAACTGACAGAAAGCTGCAAAAGCTACAGAGAACAAAGTAACTTACCTGCTCTAGGAAAATTGCCCTCACAAGGATGTAAAGGGTGATTTGACTGAGAAGCATGAAACTGAACTTTAAATAGACTGAATCACACACAATAGGCCACAAAATAAATACTTTGGCTACCAATGGGGTCTGCAACAAAACCTCAGGGAATGGGAACAACAGCAACCGAAAAGCAAATCGCAGGCTCAACTGCTTCATCGAGTTTTCAGCACAACTTGATTTGAGCTTAGATAGAAGAGTCAGCCCTCCTGGCTATACCCAGAGTGAGAAAATGTGAAGGGAGAACTTGGCACAAAGCAAAGTGGCTGAAAGTAACTTTAATTCAGGCAGTTCAAAGAAAATCAAGGTATGTGCCCTGAACGGCAAAGGCTGAAATTAGAAAGTTGTGGTTTATTGTAGAGGTGGCAGCTTAATCAAAGCAAGTTTTACACAGGGAGAAGTTATCTTTTAATTGATCAACAGATACAAGTAGAAAAACAAACAGGCAACATTTAGAGCATGCAAACCTGTCATTCAGGATCTCTTTCACAGAACCAAAGAAGGAGTTGCACTGCACATGGCTGTTTTCTCCAAGAAAATCAAACGGCCTGATAAAAGAAACCACCACCTCCTAAAATTTCTGCCTTGTAGAAGTTACTAATACAGGAGACATTGCACAGCAAATGGAATAGCTCTGCCCAGTTAACACAAGTACCCGTGAGATGATCAGAGATGCAGCATCTTCTGGTGTCAGCATAAGTCATTATGGGGAAGCTGAACCTCCAAGTATCCAACAGTAAAATCCAGCAGAATAAATCTAAGGATAAACATCACGTTTGACACGCTGTGCAGCCAAGCACCTGCTAATATCAATAACTGCATCACAGGTAATTTTTTCTTCATGAGAACCACGATTGTAAGTTAGGAGCAGATGCACTGTTAAGAGAGTAATCATTCCAAATTTCAGCTACATTCTCATAGGAATTAAAATCCAGAACCATCTTTTTTTCCTAGGGAAACCACCCTTGGACAAAAGAATTAAGTGTTATCACTACTGAGAAGAGAAAAACAAAGCTATGTCCTGTCTTCAGCCTGATAAACATCATAGCTTTTCTAGGCAGCTTTATTTTTGTCTTTAATCCTTCAAGTTTTATTCTAATATCTTATTCTAATATAAAATTACGTGCTATTATATTATTTTCTATCACATCATTTGTTTCTATTTTTCAGTTCTCCTTAATTCTTCCTAATATACAAACTCTGACAGCTAAACTTCACCAATTATCACCTGCCCAGAACACAGAAAGCTAATAACAGATGTTATAACCCCTGTAACTTCTCATGGAGTCGAATTCTGTTGTAAAATTTGACAGGAGAAGGAAAAAAAGGAACAATATTGCTGTCAACAAGGCTGCAGAACAGACTGAAAGTGATGGAGACAGGAGAGCTATTGTCTCACTTCAAACTAAAGGATTTAGTTCATTGTAATCACCAAAGAGAAGGGTAGCAGGTATGAATACCATTTCTACAGCTGAGAAAATACATTTACTTTCATAGTAGACCAGAACACTGATGTGTCTTCCCCTTGTACTAAAGGCATATCTGATTCTTTTTAACATTATGTGACTTCAAATACTTCTTTTTAAACAAACTGGATGTAATTATGCAGTTTTGTCTCTTCTGGTAGATGTATTTAGACAAACCAAGTGTGCTTAACAACTCTTCATCTGTTATTAAAAGGGGATCTCTGGTAATATTTATACAAAGACTGCCTTGCTCTTTATTTAATTCCTATTGTCCTAAAGAAAAACCTTGAAAGCTCCAAACACAATAAAGAATGCCTGCCTGCAGCAGGGTACAGAAATATTCTGTGCATGACTCTCACTGTTTTTTAAGCTGCACTTTTTAGACAGTCAGAAGATATTGATAACATTACACAGTGTTAATCGATAAAAGAATTTTTAGGGTTGTCACTCTGAAATGCCTTTGTTAAATGATTTCTACTTTTATATCTCCAGGATTACTCCTCCACTCAATTTAATGATTCATTATTACCACAGAGGTAGAGAGAACATGTGAGGTTAACAGCTACAGCTATTAGCTGTAACCTAACCAGCACTACACTGCATAATTGATCTATTTTCTTCAAGAATAAAATTCAGAAGAAGAGAATTACTACCAGCATCTCTATTGAAAAAAAAAAGGCAGCATAGAAAGCCTGGGGGCAAATGTGTGGGATAATAGCAAAGAGAAGAGGAAGGAAAATGGGAGCACACCAAGGGTTTATTTATAAATATCTGGGAACTCATTTCTTGGCATCCTGTAGTGTCTACAGTCTCACGTTGATCTGACTTTTAGACAGTGGCCTTATATTTAAGAAGAGAAAACACTAAGAATCAGAGTAAATTTATGATACTTCTCTGAAAAATGAGTATAGCTCTTTCCCAGTTGAAACTGCTTCAAGACTTCAAGTTTAAGGCTAAGATTTCCAGAGTTTGTTCCCTGTGCAAGTCTTTAAAGGTTTTTACAACCCAGCGTTGGCAGAATTTCAGTGTGGTTGCAATGACAGCAATCACTTTTAAGAGAATCATGTTAACCACCATACATACATCAAATTTTACCTTCAGCTTTACCTTCTTCAACCATCACAACCAGGCTTTGACATCTTTCTTCCCTCCTCTCCTTGAACACTCTTTCCAGGTGGCAGGCTCAAGTACACACTTCTTTCAGGGTGAAATTCTGCAACCCTACCTCGGTTTTAGATATTGTCCCCAGGTCTCAATTCTCTTTCCTTATGTCTCTCATCAACACATCCAGCATCTCACTGCCTCTTCATTAGGTCACAGGTAATGAGCAGCTGGTAAAAAAGCACCTTCATCTTCTTTGGTTTTCTGTCAGCAACTCCTGGCTACTGTGATGGCAACAAAGTCGTCTCATGAGCTGATGCACAGTGCCACAAATGGGGACGACTGGAGGATTTTGTTCACAGTCAAATCCTAGATATTACAGCAAAATGCTAATACAGCAAAAGGCAATTTCAACTGCATGAGAATTCTCCCCCAACTGGCTGGCCATGGGTGGTTTTAATGGAGTTTTGCTTATGCAGCAGAAGACGGCCCTTAGCAAACTGAAGAAATCTTAAATGCTTATTTAAAGATTTCCTGGAGATGAAGAGCTCATATGCCTGAATACTTGTGGGTTTTGGTATCTTGTTTGTTTGCTTTCCAAACAGACCACTAGTTGTAGCATGAAATACGATCTTTCCACAAAACTTGCCTGTTTTCCTTCTAAGCAAGTAAGTCACATAAAGAACAGACCTTGCTGAGCTCTTCAAAGTACATCTCAAGACACCACAGAAGTCTGGTTCATACACATACAAAGCAACAAGGCTGCCTGTATTACATTAAGAAACATCACATTTTGCATGTCAAGATCCTTCAAAAAGAAGTAAAACCAAGATGGACAGCTTTATTTGTATTCGTCTCACTAAATTTGGTTCCCATAAATTTCAATAATCCTTTCCTTTAGTTGGAAATTCAATGACAGAGATATTTCTAAGCCCTTAAGTAATATCTCACATCCTTCAAGTGGTCTTGTATCCCAGCACCCCTTCTTCCCAATGCACAATTAATGTTTGCAGATGAGAAGGGCTGTTGGTGTCACATACTTTACAGGCAGCTGTAATTGCTCTTCAGAGAAATCCTTTTCAGCAATACTGCCATAAAGCAAGCCTCCAGTTTCTGCAAGAATTCCTACTTTCTTAATTTCTTCTCCTCATGACAGCAAGTAAAAAGAATAAAGACACAACAGAGGAAGAGCAAGAAAGTAGTGCAGTAGGTATGCTTCTGACTTGGAGAGAAGAAATAAATATTTAGCACTTGTGGTTAAAATCTCACCCTTCATACTGAGATCAGATTCACAGGCTTTAGTTCTCAGGTCTGGCAAGCTTTCTAGCTCCCTTCACATCAATATTTTATCTGTGTCCATGAAAAAATTTCATCTGTGCCACAATTGTCTATCTGTAAATGCAGGACAGCAGTATTTTTTCTTTCTGCTTCTATCTTACCTTTTTCAGATGTTCACAGGACCACAAGATATAAAGGGCTGGAAGGCAGCTCTGGAGATGTTCAAGCCCTCGCCAGAGCAGGGCCAGACAATCCAGTGCAGGTCGCACAGGAACACATCCAGACAGGGCTGGAAAGTCTCCAGAGAAGGAGATTCCACAGCCTCTCTGAGGACCCTTGTTTCAGTGCTCTGTGACTCTTACAGTAAAGAAGTTCTTCCTCATGTTGAGGTGGAACTTCCTGTGCTGTAGTTTACATCCACTGCCCCTTGTCCTATCCTGGGGCACAGGTGAGAAGAGTCCATTCCTTCCTTCCTGACCCCCAGCCCTCAGATATTTGTATACATCAGATCCTCTCTCACTATTTGCTCCAGACTAAACAGCCTCAGGGCTCTCAGCCTCTCTTCATCAGGCAGTGCTCCGGTCTCTTAATCATCCTTGTAGCCCTCCACTGGACTCTCTCCAGTAGATCCCTGTGCCTCTTAAAGTGGGCAGTCCAAAACTGGTGAGACCTCACCAGGGCAGAGTAGAGGGGGGAGGAGAACCTCCTTCAATCTGCTGGACACTCTCCTCTTAATGCCCCACACGATCCCATTGGCCTTCTTGGCCACAAGGGCACATTGCTGTCCCATGGAGAACATCCTGCCCATCAGGTTGAGATTATAAAAGGGACTGACCCTCAGTGTTTTGACACAGGAGGGTCCTCATTTCAGCTGAAGGCTCTTTAGTGCAACACTGATCACTATGAGTAGTTATATGCCAAGAAAACATGAACTTGTTTATACCAAAAAGTAGAACAATCTGGTTTTAACACAGTAACATATCTGAGGAATTGTACAAAGGCCATCAAGTCAATGCCATGTCACTTTTTTTTCCATGCATGCACTGAAGAAGGCCCTGAATAAAAACATCTTCAACAACCATAGTTGTTGCCTTTATTGTTGGAGCTTAGCCCTACTTCTTCTGTTACACAGAAGCTCTCCAACAATTTACATGAACAGCACTGGTTTGGGCACAAAACTTGTGATTCCTATGGAGGGGAGAGAAAAAAGAAAAGTGTCTTTATTTCACAGAATCACAGAATGCTAGGGGTTGGAAGGCACCTCAAAAGATCATCTAGTCCAACCTCTCTGCCAGATCATCTACATCCTGCATTAACAACAGTGAAGTTCTTGAGAATCTACTCTTGCTTTGTTGTAGCAGGTCATGTGCCTCTTCAAATTCTTGCTCTGAGCAACTGGAAGCAGATATTGTCTTGAAAGAATTTCTTTTGAGATAAACAAATCAAGTATAATAAAGCTCAGAAAGAGGAAAAATAGAGACTCAAGCCCAAACTCCAATTTCTTCATTTAAATCAAGCACCAGCCAGGCTGTGAACCTGGCTTCAGCCAGTATAAAACAGTGGTTTGTATAGTCTAAGGCTTCAGGATACAATTCCTATCCAAGCCAGTCTTCAAGGCTTTTCTGAAGCCAGTATCTCGTTCTGGGTGCTTCTGCCACCACCTCAGCACATGTACACCTACAACACATAGGCACACAACGTTGTCAGCAGTCCAAGGATGCTGAGTGAAGCTGTTTTACCTGCTGACAACAGAAACGACCTTATCCTCCAAGGCATGAGCTGAAGATGGTGCTCAGATGCTGGCTGTAGACTACCATTCTTTTAGTGTGTTTTCATCATGAAAAATCCTCATTGTTAGCTACTTGCTCCTCAAACAAAGTTTCTTCTTTTCTTGACCAGAAGGGAGTGACTTTCTGCTTTGATAAGATCTCACCTAGAGTACTGTGTCCAGATGGAGCAGGTCCAGAGGAGAATCAGGTGGTTGGAGCACTTCTGCTACAAGGACAGGCTGATGAAGCTGAGGTTGTTCAGCCTGGAGAAGGGAAGGCTCCAGGGAGACCAAATAACAACCTTCCAGTACCCAAAGGGGGCTACAAGAAGGATGAAGAGAGATTGTTTACAAAGGCCTGTAGTGATAGGACCAGGGCCAATGGCTTCAAACTAGAGAAGAGTAGATTTAGACTGGATGTTAAGAAGTAGCTCTTTACCGTGAGGGCAGTGGAACACTGGAATGGGTTGCCCATGCAGGTAGTTAAAGCCTCATGGAGATATTCAAGATCAACAAAGCTCTGGGCAACCTGATCTAGTTGTGGATGCCCCTGCTGACTTCAGGTGGAGTTGGACTTTTGGAGGTCGCTTCCGACCCAAACCATTCTATGATTCTATGAAAGCAAGCTAAGGACACAGAGAACCCACAAGAGGACAGAAAGTTGTAAGAAATCAAATCAGACCCTGCAGTATCTGAAAGATACTCTGCTCCATCTCTTCTTGGCTAGGAAGACACTGTTAATTCTAGCACTAGAGAGCATGGAAACAGACTCATGGCTGTGAAGAGCAGGGAGAGTGTTCCTGCTTGCCACCTGTACATAGGTACATTTGCTTAAAGTCCTGATGGCTTCCAAAGAAAACCCATGGATTCAGCTGCCCAAGCTACTGGGGAAGCTTTACAGTGAAATTACAACAGGGTGACCACAGGAAAGAACTCAAATACAAAAAAGAGGAATTTCACACTGATGGATCTGGACTCCAGATATGGACAAAGCCTACCTGCTCAAAGTCCCTTTGGTTCAGAAATCAGCAGTTTGCCAGCCCAGCATACACACAGCTGTGGAAGAGGTGGATCTCAGGAAGCAGCAGTGTTACGACAGCTCTGTCAGAGTATTGTGTCATATTCTCTTCCAGGGAAATAGTATCTTTGGGTGTTGGTATGAGGCTGCCACAGCTTAAAGCCTACACATTATTAGTAAGTAATGATCCCACTAAAACTGAACCTTTTGCTTATACTCTGCTACTGAGGGCTGATCAGAAATGAAAGAGGATGGGAGTATCCTTCAAGAAAAGATTTGGAGCAGGAGATGGGCAATGCCCAGGGAGAAAACCTAGGAGAGGCATAGTGTGGGGTGTGTGCTTGGGTGGATCCATGTTGCTCCACAGCAAAGTACTTCTATGAGAAAAGCCAAGCCCCAGGAGGGAAGATGTAGCTGATGCAGCCACAAAAAGGTGTTCGTAAAAAGGCTCAGAGGAAAAACTGTGTCCACCTGTAAGAAGCTTTGTTCTGAACAACCAACCCAAACAGCAATAAAAAAAGGCCTGACAAAGAAATTCATGCTCATGCGTCTTGGCCTCCTTTCCTACAAAGTAAAACAATGTTAAGTACCAGAGAGCTAAATGTAATATTTGACCCTGTATGCATAGTAATACCTTCTCCTCAATCACTTTTAGGCTTTTTCGCCACAACATGGACCCTGCAATAACAAATATTTTCACTTTTCTATTTATCCAAAGTGCAAGTTCTCATCTGTAAAGGTATTGCTACAGTATATAATAAATACATGTACAATTAACTCGTGAGATTTATTGTATGGTAAGAGAGAACTGATAAGAGTAGCAAATCAGAAAAAAAAACCAGGCAGCAAAATATCAGCCCAAAATGTCACTTCAAGCTACTAACTCAGAACATCACTGCCTGGAGTTGAGTGCATGGGAATATCCTGCATCCTTTCCCATGAAGAAAATCAGGTTTTGGCTAATATCATTCCTATCTCCCCTGTACCTCCTCAGCTTCCCAAAGGGCACAATCATGTGCTGGGGAGAACCCACCTGCAGTACTGAGCCCAGCTCTGGTGTTCTCAGCAAAGACATGGACCCACTGGAGCACTTCCAGAGGAGGGACACAAAAGTGATCAGAGGACTGGAACACCTCTGCTGTGCAGTCACGCTGAGAGAGCAGGGGTTGTTCAGCCTGGAGAAGAGAAGGCTACAGCCCCCTCCATTCTGTGATTCTGTGAAATGCCTCTCTATTTGCATAAGGACATTAGCAAAGGCAGTACCTGTCCAGTTACACATTAAACAGCCCTTCAAGCAGACATTCGAAGAGATCTGTTTTCTTGAGGCGAAAGAACGACAACACAATGTTTCACCTACACAAAGTTTGGGATCAACACTTAAAAGCTGACCTCCCAGCTCTCAGGAATGACCTAAAGCAGAAAGCATTGCTGTTATAATCACTGATCTTCAGGTCAACAAAAGAACTAGGTTATGACCAAAAGCTATCACTCACAGGGCATCAGCGCTCACCAATTGATTTTCACAGTCTCTCACTCTCCTGTAATTCTATTACAGCATTTAACCCTAAAGAGAAGACTTCTGAGCTGTGCATTCCTATACTTAAAACGGTCTTACTGAATGCTGCTGAACATAACATATTTAGACAGAAAACTAAGGATATATCATCTTTTTCCAGGTATTTTTGCTGAGAATATTGTCTGTACTCCAAAAATTGCACACTCTAAATAAAATATCGGAGGGAAGACAACAGGATGTGATCTGTTACTACCTGTGTGCTGAGTAAGGGGCACTGCAAAAAGCAATCTGTTTCTTCCAACAACTAAGAGACACTCAGAGTTGTTTGTGAGTGACACAGTAACCTTGAAAACCCATAACAGAAGAATGTATTTGTTAAGAAAAATGCAGAGATTTAAGCAAGGCCAGACCAGCTTCGAGAGGCAGATGAAAACAAGACTTGAACAGAAAGGGACGAGAATGCTCTGCTACATATTCAATTTCTATTTTTATTTCTTTTTAATGAAATGTTTATCTGTAATGGAAAACCATGCAAATAATGACAGCAGCAATGTGGGAGATCTGTATTAATGTATAAATGAGTTTTTTCAGCTGCTTTTAATATTAATTACATTATAAACTTAGTAGAAGGCGTTTGAAACCTGTTCTGCTCTTTTACATTGAGCCTCAATTATCATTCTGAGGGCGAAGGCTACCTTCACCAGCAGATGCAGCAGTTAGGTATCTGATGCCAAGCAAATCACACACAGAGTTTTATTAATAATAAAGAAAACAGCCTCACAGGGCTGTTGCTTTGCCTTTGTCCTATTTTGGGTTGTTCTTCATAATCACCTTTTAAATATGCTTACTAGCTAAGTGTGGTAAAAGCTTTTCTTAAAATACTCACATACTGTGAAAGAGAAGAATGGATGCAGTATTTCTGTAGCATTAAAGTATTTCTATATGAGTTGCACAGACATGGAAACATATGTCACACCTCCCAAAAATAAGACACTTACAGAAGGCCAGGCTATGAGGAACGCAATGGAGCGACACTCCAGCAAGAAGAGAGGGAAGATATCACAGAATCACAGAAACGTTCCAGTTGGAATCCCTCAAGTTCACCCTGCTCCACATGGTTCAACCTAAACCGTATCCCCAAGCACCACATCCAAATGACCTGACCTTCAAGCACATCCAGGGTTGGTGACTCCACCACCTCCCTGGGCAGCCCATTCCAATGCCCGACCACTCTTGCTGGGAGAAAGTTTTTTCCTAATGTCCATTCCAAACCTACTCAGTTGCACCTTGAGGCCATTTCCTCTTGTTCTACAATTCTAATTACCTCTGAGAAGAGACCAGCACCAACCTCTCTACAACACTCTTTCAGGTAGCTGTAGACAGTGATGAGATCTCCCCTCAGCCTCCACTTTTTCAAACTAAACAGCCCCACCTCCCTCAGTCACGATTTCAAACACCCTAAAATTCTTAATCTGGCCTTTATCAAATTTTCCAAGAGCTCCACACAATTTGCTTAAGCACAGAGAAGAGTGAGTAGTGCAGGTAGGTTGCTAAGTGTAAAAATGTACATTTATTATCCAGGGAAGCAGCAATAATGGAATCACAGAAAAGTAAGGCTGGAAGTGCTCTCATGAAGCCCATTCCTCTGCCCTAGGGCAAGATCAACTTATACACAAACCATTCCTGACAGATATTTGTCTAGCTTGTTCTTAAAAACCCTTCAGTTAAGGAGACTCTGCAACCTCCTTAGGCAATTGGCTGCAGTTCTTAGCTACCCTTACCATTAGAAAGATTTTCCTAATGTCTAACCTCAATCCCTCCACCACAGTAAGTTTGTCTGTTACTTCATGCTCTATCCCCAGCAGAACTGGAAAAGAGTTTCTATTACCTTCCTCTTTACATGAAATTTCCATATACTTGCAAATGGTTATCACATCTGCCATCACCTTTCCATTCTCTAAATGAGTAATGGCCAAACTGGGTCATATGTAATCTGCTGGAACAATTTAATCTGGTCTCCCATGTAAACTCCTCAAGGAGCCTCCCTATCCTGGAACTACCACCCCCATAGCAGAGACATCTCCACCCAAAACACCAGCAGTTAAGCAAAACAAGGTGCATGGAGAGAAGCCAAAATGCCTCTCAGATCATCTTCCTGCAAAGAAAGGTCCCACATGAACCAACAGGAGTCACTGTGGAAGAGACAGAATCATGGAAATGTTTCAGCTAGAAAAGATCATCAAGTCCAACCATTAACCTAACACAACCATGGCCACTAATCTATGTCCCAAAGTGCCACACCCACATGCTTTTTAACACATCCAGGAATGGTGACTTCACTACCTCCCTGGGTAGCCTAATCCAACATGAGGTGGGGAAAGGTACTTGCCTCAGAGAAGGGCACACAAAGAGAGCAAGGGTTGAGTACAGAATTAAGTTGTAATGAGTTGGTCTGTTAGAGGGAGGTCTGGAAACAAAAGAAGGTGAAGGAATCATAGAATGGTTTGAGTTGGAAGGGACCTCCAAAGGTCATCTAGTCCAACCACCCTGCAGTAAGCAGGGGCATCCTCCATGAGATGTCCCTGCTTAGTGAAAAAGCAGCGAAAAGCAGGAAGATTACCTGAAGGGCAGGAAATCTGGAGAGGAGGTGAGACCAGGTGTACCAATGGGGAGAGGTGGAGTAGCCTCAGTACAGACAGGGCATTTGGATGCACACGGGGGAAGAGACAGAGAGAGGCTGGGAAAGCATGACACACAGGAGAAGAAACTCGGCAAAAGTCCTGAGTGCTAGGGGGACACAGAGCCGAGGTGGGAAGATGGAGAAGCTCCACCAAGCTGCGTTTCTGTCAGCATGTGGATCTCCTCTAACACTGAGTTCGCTTTCTCTACTAAAGCAGGGCCTGGAGGAGTACCAGCCAAGCTGAGGAGCTACTCCTTTGGAGTAATTTGGCCTCTGAATACAGCCCAAGTTCAAGCTTCATCAAGAATGACCTTGAGACATAAGGCTGAAAGGGATTATGGAAAGATTTGAGGGTGCCATCACTTCCACAGGGAAAGGTGTGAGGGAGAAGATATGAAGCTATGACAGAACGGGATCAGAAGGTGACAGGAAAAGTCAGTGCTAGACTGAAGGGCAGGGGCCCACTGCATAGAGCAACCTCTTACTATTTATTCTGGTTTCCATAGTGCCAAAGCTAATAATCCCTCCAGCAGTGCTGAGGGTCACAGGGCAGGAGTGCCTCTGAGTCAGCCTAGGTCCAATAGAGCTTGTGCTGAGACAGAGCTAGTAAAATCCTAATGGACCTCAGCTGACCTTGCAAGGTCAGGAGGCTTCATACACTGATTCTCAATCCATCCCATAATGTTCCACTTATCCTTTCATCATCTTGGCTGTCCCTGTGCCACACAGTGCCCCGTGACAGCGAGCTGACTGCAGTCACTCCGCTCTCCTAAGCCAGCACTCCGGTTCATACACTGGTGAAGCTCTAGCCTGGACATTTTTCAATTCCCAAGGGTCATGTTGCCCAGACCTACAGAATCATGGAATGACTTTGGTTGGAAAAGACATCTAAGATCATTTTGAGTCCAATCAGCAACGCAGCACCACCATGGCTGTTAAAGCATGGTCTGGAGTGCCATGTTCACACACTGTCCCACCAGGGATGTTGACTCCACCACCTCCCTGGGAGCCTGTTCCAATGCACCTCACCACTCTTTCAGTAATGAAGTTTTTCCAAATATCCAACCTAAACCTCCTCTAGTGCAACTTGAGGCCATTTCCTCTCATCCTATCACCTGATATACTATGGAGAAGAGACCAACCCTCACCTCAGTCCAACCTCCTCTCAGGTAGTTCTAGAGAGCGATGAGATCTCCCCTCAACCTCCTTTTCTCCAGCCTAAACAACCTCAGTTCCCTCAGCTACTCTTTGTTCTCCAGACCCTTCACCAGTTCTGTTGCCCTTCTCTGGCCATGCTCCTGCACCTCAATGTGCATCTTGTAGTGAGGAGCCCAAAACTGAACACAGTATTCAAGGTCTTCTGGCCTTTCCTCTTCCTCTTCTCTGGTTGCTTCCAAGAGGCCTGGAGAGCACTGCTCAGAGCAGAAACAGTGGAAAAATTATTCTGCATGCCTTACATGCAGACTCCTGTCCATATATTCTAGCATAACATTTATGTCATAGTATTGTTGATTCATAGCTATTTTCTGAGCTCTTGCAACTGCCCATCTGTGTTCTGCAGACCTCCTGCCTTTCCAGTTATTCCACATTTTTGATTTGCACAGCTGATTATTTCTGCCCAACCACCATTTAGAACTTGTCCTTGATGAACTGCATCGTATTTATTTTAGATCAGCTCTCCAATACACCATGTTCATTCTGAATTCTAATCCCGTGCTCAGAGGGTTTCCATCCTCTCCCTGGTTGGTGTCATCTGGAAATTCTGCAAGCAGATTCTATCATCTAAGCCATTAATTAAAATATTGAATATTTTCAGGCAATCCAGGGCAGAATCCCACTTGACAGAATCCCTTCTAGTTTGACTATGAATCATTAGTAATTACTCTGAGAACCACCAACTGTGTACCCACCTTGGAGGGGGAAAAGCCCTCCTAAAATTCAGATACACTCTTTCTCTATTTACAGGGAAATTCAGCCCCACTGACAAGGTGCTTTATGGGGAAAACCAAAACAAAACAAAACACATCCAAATTCCTTTATCATATTACTGTCTACAGGCTACTTATTTAAAAAAAATAATAAATTTTAACAGGTTGATTATTTGCCTCAAACTTTTCCCCCCAAGAATTTAAGAGAAGTTTTCTATTGCAAAGGGGAAAAAAGGACACAGGGAACTTTATGCATAGCTGCAGTGTTTGCTCTTTCACAGCTGCTCTGAACCCAAACTGTCCTTCAAATGTAACCACTAATTGCTCAGATGTTGCTTCAGCTATTTCACCCTATGTTGCAGAGACAATTTAATAAGCTCCAGCTTGTTCTAAAATTCCTATTATTCCAGTCATACTCTGCACTGAAAGACCTCACCTGGAGTACTGCGTCTAGCTCTGGAGCCTTCCACACAGGAAGGACATGGAGCTGATGGAGCAGGTCCAGAGAAGGGCCACAGAAACGATCAGAGGGTTGGAGCACTTCTGCTACGATGTTGACACCACACAGGATTCAGATATCAAAGCTTTTTCTGTACAAATTAGCTCCCTTCTGCGTGTATTCATGCCCTCTCTGCTGACAGCAGCTTCTGTTTTCACCTAAACTGGCATTCCAAGAAAACAAAAGGAGCAGCATTGCAAGGATCAGATGAGCAACCACATGCACCTGCCACTACACTTCCATTACAACTCTTAGTGTAGCACAGTCCAAGGAATTTCTCTAAGAAACAGACACCTACCCACTGCTTACTGCTGAACACACCATGTAAATCCAACAGGAACAGGAAAGGTCTCCAAATAAAGCAAGTGTGGATATCAATTTGATGCAAGTTGGAAGAAATAGAAGTCTTTGCCTTCTCCTCATTTAAAGCAATGGTATTTCAACCTGTTCCTCTTACAAGTCTCCTGACTATACTGTGCAACTTAACTTGATGTTTAAAAAGTCTTTAGTATAGCTATCAGGATTTGAAAACTTTTATTACCATCTTTACCTGAAGGCAACTCCAAAAGCATTTAAGAATTCCTTATGAGAAGCCAAGCTGTCAAAGTGTGCAGAAACAGGTCTGGATCTGCTGGGCTGTCACCACAATCGGATCACTGCCCTAGTCCTCCAGTCTAACCTCCCTGAATTGTATGCAGCAGCATTTGCCAGTTCTCTCTGGTCCAACCAGCTTTCTGACATCCCACCACTCAAGCAGCCTGATAACAGTGCCAACACCCCCAGCCTCCTGGGAGCTAAGGATCAGCAGACAGCAGATGCTGTGGCAGAAGAGTGTAAAGCTGGAAAGAAAATAATATAATACTGCAAGGGTGCTAAAAGGTGACGGTCTTCAGAAAAGAAGAGAGACAATAAAAGGCAGGGTAGGTAAGGAAGAGAATCTTGGTGGAGAGCAAAGTAAAGGTAAAATCTCTCCAGGAATGAGCTGAGATCCAGTGAGGAGGATGATGCACAGACAGGACAAGAATGGCAGCAGGGAGCTGTAGGAGCGTGGTGGTCCCAGACTTTTTATCTCCCATGGATGCTGGAGCACATGTGGAGCAAAGCTTCCCATTTCCCTTCCTTCAAGACATGCCTCACTGACATGCACAGAAACTGTGCTGTGAATCAAAGCAACGAGAGGCAACAGAGGCAGCTCAGAACCACACTACAGCTCCAAACCGATGCGCTGGTGTGGACAGCTGGACACAGAGCTCCCATGTCACTGCAGCCAGAAGGGTGGGACCTGCCTCTGAGGTTGGGTCTGCCTTGGGGAAGGACAAAGCAGGAGCCTGCCCACAGGGAAATGAAGAGTTTTGCTGTCCCTTCCTAGGATGAGCT
Organism: Ramphastos sulfuratus; assembly: GCA_013399055.1. Lineage (NCBI taxonomy): Eukaryota > Metazoa > Chordata > Aves > Piciformes > Ramphastidae > Ramphastos > Ramphastos sulfuratus. The sequence goes on along the minus strand of WBNM01027987.1, from coordinate 49,508 downwards.
CCCAGAACAGCAAGCAGCCCAGACTAAAGCTGTCCAGGACAGAAAAATCTCTTCAAAAACACACATACAAGCCACAGCCTGGCAAACTACTTCTAAAGGCAAAAAAAGCTAAACTGGAAAAATAAACACCTTGCACATCATTAACTTTCACTGTGGCACTAACCCATTATCTAGACCTGCTAAAGCAAGAGGAATATCCAGCTGATTTTCTACACATTTTTTTGCAGTGTTTCAGCTGGTCAGCAGATGTAGAAATGAAGCACCAGGATCTTCTGTTCCTCACGTCTTTTTCTCCCACCTTTCAAATGAGAAAATAGTCCAGGAAGGGAAACAACTGAACTCCAGCAGACTTTACGCTAGAGGGAGCCTTCCTCAGAGACACATCACCTCAGCATTCTCAGTACACTATTTTCAATCTGTCTACAGGGCAATTCACGCTACTGAGGGAAAGAGCTTGGTTCTGAGGTGAAAGAGCCCAGTTTTGCCAGTTCAAGCACTGTAGCATGTCAATGATGTGGGGCAGGATAGACTGATACCTGACAAATTCTGCCCAGTGCTGTGGCTAAGGAGATAAAGCTCAACACTGACATATTTCTGAGAAGCCTCCTGACTGGAAGTGTGTTCATCCTGTGCCCTCATCAAACTCCTGTGTTGAATGGCAGAGCAGCTTAACAGACTAGAGTTTACACTGACCCAGGAGGCCACTCGTTAAGCTGTTAATGAGCACTTTAATGAGGAAAGCTGAGATACACCTTCCCTTGTGGCCATCCATTTCAGAAGGTCTGAAATACACACAACTCTGTTACTCACTGTCAGTACAAGTGTTGAATTGTTCCTCAAGCCAACTGTTTTAAGGTACTATTTAAACTGAAACTTCCTACAAGGTGCTAATGACAGCCTGGATCTATTCCAATTTATTTTCCAAACTCCAATAAACTGTCCCAGAACTAGAAGCTGAATCAGAAGCCCTTACCTGTGAAAGCATTTGTGGCCTGAAAACCAGCTTCCTGCATACTGCTCTCCCAGCGAAGCTTGAGATTCCCGTCTTAACCTGTCCTTACTGGAGCCAACAGCTGAGCTTGGAGCTGTCAAGTCACTTCCATCTTAGCTCGCCAGAGTCCATTTTGCTTTCCGTTCCCGTATTTGGCACCATCCAGTCTCCGCCTGATCCCAGGTCTTGCGATTGGTAGGCAAAGGGGATCTGCACTGAAGCTAAGTAGGACGCGTCAGATAGTCCCATCAACCAGCCAGCCAGAGGATCTGGGCCATGATGAAGGTGGAAATGAAGCTAATTGCTTGCCAAGACTTTCCTTCCCTTTTACAATTATGTTCTAATCCTCTGTTCATCCAGCACCATTTTTTCCAGGGCTCGGCCAGCGGTGCTGTTCACTCGTCTGTCCTCTCTTGTGTTCCTCTCTCCCCTCAGGCACGCTCACTGGGAAATTAAAAAAGAAGAGATTATGTTTCCTGATGACCTGTAGCAACATTAAAATTAACAGACTCCAGGGAACAAAAACCCAAAACACATTATCAGGGATTGATTGTACACATTAAAGGAGATCTTCAGAAGGCAAATATTGCGATTTTGCTGAGATGCAAAGTGTGACCACACAGCTCTTTGAAGTGCAAAGAGGAACAGTGCTGAGGGTGTCATGTGCATCTCGGAGAACATGGTATGATTTACATTTCAAAAGCCATATTTAGCAAGAGATGGGGGCAGCAATACAATAACAAAATTGCAGTTAAAAGAGAAAAGGAAAAATACTCAAGGCTCTCAAGTCTAGTCTATTCAAAACCACAGTGAGATCATTAGCATTTCTTAGAGCTGCTTCCCTTCTTCTATGGACCAGGGAAGGAGAGCCCTGACTGCCGTGCCACTCTGAGTCTTCTGAGGTTAAAAATCTCTGCATGTCTGTGCTGTCAATTATCTGTTTGCATCTCAGCTCTAACACAGATGATGCAACTTGGGTACCTTCAGACATTTGGTAATGCCCACAGGCTATACAAGAGAAAGGTAGTTACGCTGTGCTTCGTCCCACTGCTTCTGCAACCCACTGAAAACCAGAGAGGCTGCACATCCAGCCTTTACAAACTACCATACCCTTGCTTCTGTGGAGTGAAGGCAAGCAGCAGACAGGTAGGAGTTGAGGGAAAAGATTTTGTTAGGAAAAAAAGAATGAAAGAAAGAGGACTTGAGAGGACAATCCACTCGTTCCCCAGCCATCCTCTTCCTTACTGTAGTAATACCTGGCAAGCTATGTCCCAGTGTGGTGGCACAGGCAGGCTGGAACTACATCTGTGATGATCTTATGATTTACTAAGTGGATTTTAGCTAACGAGGCTAGCCGGGGCTTGCAGTACTGGATTGGACTCGAGGTCCACCTGTTGGAGCAGTCCATATATTAGAGGGTGCCAGTGTCACTGTCAATCTCAGCACCCACTGCTTCAGACAACAGTTAGGCCCTCATTACAAGAAGGACATTGAGGTGCTGAAGTCTGTTCAAAGAAGGGCAATGAAGCTGGGGAAAAGAGAAAAAGTCCTATAGGGAGCAGCTGGGGCAATTAGGATTATTTAGTCTGGAGAAAAGGAGGCTGAGAGGAGAGCTCCTTGCTCCCTACAACTCCCTGAGAGGAGGCTGGAGTGAGATGAGGGTCTGGAGGTGGTGGAGTCATCATCCCTGGAGATGTTTAAAAGGAGGCTGGATGAGGCACTTAGTGCCATGGTTTAATTAATGAGAAGGGTTAGGTGATAGGTTGGACTTGGTGATCTCAGAGGCTTTTTCCAACCTGGTTAATCCTGTGACTGTGTGATGTGAGGAAACAGCCTCAGGTTGTGCCAGGGGAGGTTTGAGTTGGATATTAGGAAAAACATCTCCCCCAAAAGGGTTGTCAAGCCTGGAACAGGCTGCACAGAGAAGTGGTGGAGCCACCATCTCTGGAAGGATTTAAAAAACATTTAGGTGTGGTGCTAAGGGACATGGTTTAGTGGTGACCTTGCAGTCCTGGGTTAATGGTTGATCACTTCCAACCAAAGTGATTCTATGATTCTAAGACTGGGCTCAGCAGGCAGATGTGAAGACTCCACCACTCTCTCCCCAGCCCTACTTCACCTTTTCTTCTGACTTGGAAGACCTAGAGACTAGCTTGTACCACAATGCACACAGCCAAATACTCCAGATGCTCCAAAACTGCAGAAAGGATTATCTTACTCCTTGGGACAGCTTCTGCTCTGCAGGCACTGTTGGAAGCAGAGCCAGACAACCTTCCTTAGGGCCTCCTCCTGGGGGACAAAAGGGATTGCTCCACTGCAACCTAATGGTCACCACTCTCCTGTGACTACACTGAATGAAAGCTAACAAAGACAAATCTTTCATCTTACTGATGGTGCTGCTTTCCCCCCCAATTTTTTTGTGCCAGACGCTTGCATCTCAAAGCACAGCACAGGATAGACTGATCAGCTGCTTGTATTTAGAACAAGTAAGGTTACAGAACAGATCACAGAGTCAGAGAATGGCTTAGGTTGGAAGGGAATTCAGAGATCATCTACTCCAACCTCTCAGCCATGGGCAGGGATGCCTCACAACCAGACCAGGCTGCTCAAGGCCTCATCCAACCTGGCCTTGAACAGCTGCAGGGACAAGGCATCCACAACCTCCCTGGGCAGCCTATTGCAGAGTCTCACCACCCTCCTACTGAAGAATTTCTTCCTAAAATCCAGTCTAATCCTACTCTCCCTCAGATTAAAACCATTCCCCTTGTCCTATTGCTAGACACCCTTATGAAAAGTTCTTCTCCAGCCTTCCTCTAGGATCCCTTCAGGTATTTGAAGGCAGCTCTAAGGTTCCTCCAGAGTCCATCTGTGGTCCTACTACCTTACAGAGGATCCATGGCTTTGAGGGGACTTTCCACTGGTCCTCTAGTGGCCCTGCAGTCTTCCAGCATGAGTAAGGCTTCCAACAGAATCTCCACTAGCCCAACAGAAGCCCTGATGTCTTCCAGAGGGTCCAGGGCTTTGCTGGGGCTCTCCACTAGAAATCTGCTGCATTCAAGCAGACTCAGGCTTCTGACAGCCTTCTACTACCAGCCCTGCCACATTCCAGCATGTCTGGGATTTAAGATCTTTTCCCCATTTCCTACCCAAAAATATCATCTTGGAGGAGAATGTAGAAATTGAGGGGTGGGAGGGGGAAAATAAATCAAACCAAACTTTACAAGTAGCATCTTCTATCAGAAAAAGCTACACTAAAAATTGTAGAGTGGTGTTCAAGATGCTATTGTTTCTGAATAAAATATTTCTGAGTAAGTGCCTCAAGATGCTTTTTCAGCCTTTTAAAGTGCTCCACAGCTAAGAACCGTTTCACATGAGGTTATTTTATTCTAAAACACATACAACCCAGCAAGTATAATATCCATACACTGCAGCATGTATTTCTTTTGGCTCTAAACACCATGCTAACTATTCTTTAATGACTACAGATGGATGCTGCAGTCATTTCCCAAGCTTCTTCTCTAGAGGCCTGAGTTTCTTCTATATTTGTAAGAGCAGGTCCATATTTGCATTCGTATTTTTGGCTTTAGAACTTTTGATTTCGGTTTATAAATCCACAATTTTGATGTCTTCTATCTTTAGCATTTTAATTTCTCTCCCCATCTTAGGAGATGCACAAGAGACATGCATGAATGCTTCACCATCCAGGCATATTCTCTAATTATTGTATCTTTTGCAAAGATCTCACAAAGTTTTGATTCTGAAAAATAATAAAGTACTTCTGCTTTTTGGAAAAATAACCTTTTCGTAAGAGAATTAATTTTCCACATCTTCAACTTCTCTGCTAAAGTAAGAACCTAAGGGTGCTGAAGAAGCTCTGCAACGCATGCACTCACAGCACTCACTGCTTCTTCAGACAGAAAGATGCAGTTTTAATGTCATCACAGGACACTCAAACACTTTGCAGAGTTCATTCACACTTTAGAATTTAAAAGGCAGTGCACTACTGCAGGTTTATGTCCTCCCTGAAGGACTCATGTGAAAGAAGATACTGATATGCCTCGATTGCCCCAAGTGAGCGTTTTCTACCACCACAAAAACACTCCTCTCCTTTGGCAGACGACTAACCGGGAGGTGACTGGCAGGACAAGCCTGTGCAGTGCTCAGCACTTGCTTGTCCTCTTCATGACTCAAAACCATGTTTGGTACTTAGAAAACTCTACACTTTTATGGCAAATCAGACTATTTAATGAGTATTTTCAAGAGACAGACCTTTTATCAGCCATATCGGCACAATTTCAGGTCGCTCTGATTTTGAATGCATTCAGATGAAGACAACAAAGTAGTCCAGCCAATACCACTGCAAATCAGGAAAACTGAAAATTCCATTTCTAACAGCACGTAGAGCTACAATCAGTATTCGGCAGAACATGAGGAGATAGCCTCAAGTTGTGACAGGTGAGCTTTAAGCTGGACATTAGTAAAAATGTCTTCCCTAACAGGGCTGTGAAGCCCTGTTACAAGCTGCCCAGGGAAGCAATGGAGTCACCATCCCTGGAGAGATTAAAAAGATGGGTAGATGTGGTGCTGAGGGACACCTGGTATTCTCAACTCCTATGGTACTTTACATGATTCCATTTTTTTCCATTAAAGATGAATTAATGCTTAAAGAGAGGTTTGTGTTTGTTTCCTAACAGACTGGCATCCATGGGTTGGGACGTCTGATGCTTCAGTGTGGTTCAGCTCACTACAGTGAAAGAGTGTGAAAAGTTTATCCTTTTTGCAGTGCACTCTGCAGAAATCAGAGAATCATTAAAGATGGAAAACAACTTTAGGATCATTGAGTCCAACTGCAACCCAGCTACCCTAAGGGCTAAACTGCATCCTGCAGCACCACATCTCCATGCTTCTTGAACACCTCCACGGATGGTGACTCCACCACCTCCCTGGGTAGCCTGTCTCAATGCTTCACCACTCTTTCAGGAAAGAAATTTTTCCTAATATCCAACCTAAACTTCCCCTGGCACAACTTAAGCTCATTTCCTCTCATCCTATTGTCAGCTACATGGGAGAAGAGACTAACACCAGCTTCACCCCAACCTCCTTACAGAGAGTTGTAGAGTGCAATAAGATCTCCCTTTAGTCTTCTCCAGTCAACAACCTCAGCTCCCTCAGCTACTCTTCATATGTCATGGCCTCCAAATCCCTCATCAGCTTCCTTGTTCTTCTATAGACACATTCCAGGACCTCAATGTCTTTCTTACATTGTGGCACCCAGAACTGTTAAACTAACCTGATTAGAGGAATAAAACTTAAAGCCCATTTCTGACAAACAGGTTGGAAAGTAAATAATAGTGACAGAACTACAGTAAGGAGTGATCTGTGATGCAACTATTGTATTCCTCACAACCTGCCCAGACCCCAGTGGGAACACATCCCATGACACTCATCAGACAGCAATGAGAATATGCAAATTTAGAAAGCCTAGGAATTTTCTCTTTGTTCCATCTGCTACCTCCTTTCCAATTGCAACAGGAACTCTGCTTCTACTTCTGCTTTCATTCATCTTCTGTAGTGTTATACGAGTCCCAGAAGCAAATGAAAGCAAAACATTGTGTTTTACAAATACATAGCTGTGCTAGAAAGACTTTCAGTTACTATGTGCTTATGTGATTGACTATCTAGAGAAAAATCAAATCCATTTGTTCATATTCTCTATATGTTTCTCGGGTTTGGTCCTGGGAAAGACACCACCATGAAAAACTGCAAACAGAAAATATTTTGAGTATTTAACACCTTATGTTGGTTACATGTTCTCAGGTGGATTAGAGGCTGTATGTGAGCCAAAAATGTGCACTCACAGCCCAGAAGCCAACCGTATCACGTACTTGCATCCAAAGCAGTGTGGGCAGCAGGTGGAGGGATGGGATTCTACCACTCTGCTTCCGCTCTGCTAAGACCCCACCTGCAGTGCTGGAACTGGCTCTCAAGTCCTCAGCACAGGAGAGAGATGGACCTGTTGGAGTAGGTACACAACAATTATTACAGAGCACTTCTCCTATGAGGACAGACTGAGAGAGTTGTAGTTGTTCAGACTGGAAGAGGCTTCAGAGAGACCTTCTTGTGGCCTTTCAATACTTAAGGGGGTCTATACGATGGTTGAGGACAAATTTTTTTATCAGGGTCTGTTGTGACAGGGGTGATGGTTTGAAATCAAAAGAGGGGACATTTAGACTGGAAATGAGGAAGACATTTTTGTATAGAGGGTGATGAAACCCTGGGACAGGTTTCCCAGAGAGGTGGTAGATGCAGATGTCCCTTCCCTAGAAACATTCCAGGTCAGGTTGGATGGGACTCTGAGCAACCTGATCAAGCTGAAGATATCCCTGCTCACTGCAGGGGAGTTGGACCTTTAAAGGCCTTTTCCAAGCCAAACCATTCTATGATTCTATGTATACTTATCTAGCCAGCCTGCTCTTTCTCTTTGCTGTTTGAAGACACAGTATGAATAGGCCACTGTAAAAAAGCATCTGAGCAAGAAAGCAGCCAGGAAGAGTCATTAAATCCTGCAATAATGTCTATGGTTTATGAACTATTGAGCAACCATCAGTCAAGACCAAGCCTGGAGGAACTTGCACTGGAAGAAGAAGTGAAACACTGTTTTTTCTAAGACTCTGTAAAGTCTTGAACAACTCGAAAGCACCGGCTGACATGTAAATGCTCCAGCTTGGGAGTTCTGTTTGTTTCTTCCATTTCCTTTCACTCTATATACGAACTCCTTCCCTGGCCATGTGCTGCTGGTTTCCACACAGGCTTTAGGAACTCACTGTGGATGTGTTGTCAGAAGGGTTATGGCCATGGGAAGTGTCTCCTGTGATAGACCTTGGCAGAAGACAACCCAAAAGACAGGGTTTCACCAAGGTGTTTAACAAATTTCCTAACAGGAGCATCTGTCACACAAGCCCACACGTTTATATTGTGGAGAAAGCCACTGAAGAGCTTGGGAACTGCAGTTTAATTTAGCTTCAAGGGACAACTCACTGCTTCAATTTCACAGAATCACAGAATGTTAGAGGCTGGAAAGGACCTCAAAAGCTCATCCAGTCCAACCCCTCTGACAGAACAAGATCACCCATACAAGATCACATAGGAACACGTCCAGATGAGTCTTGAATATCTCCAGAGAAGGAGACTCCACAACTCCCACTGGGCAGCCTGTTTCAGTGCTCTGTCACCCTCGCTGTGAAAACATTTTTCCTCATGCTTACATGAAACTTGACTCAACTTCCACCCATTGCTCCTTGTCCTGTCACTGGGCACCACCAAGCAGTGCCTGGCTCCATCCTCTTGGCACTCACCCTTTACATAAACACAAATGAGGTCACCTCTCAGTCTTCTCCTCTCCAAGCTAAAGAGCCCCAGCTCTCTCACCCTGTCCTCATAAGGAAGATGTTCCACTGCCTTAACCATTGCTAGCTTTCAGGTGAAGAGTAGAAGGGTGGAGAGCTTGAGCTGCCCTGCTCTGGCTGTCCAGAAGGCAGGTGCCAAGCGAGATCACAGCCCACTGGAAAGTCACTGACCCACTCCATAGTGGAAAGCAGGACAGAAGCCATGCTGGCTGAGCCAGCAGTTGAGACCCCAGCTCAACAGAAGATTTAAGCACATCTCCACATTAATGGAAAAGACTTTACCTGAGTGAAGTCAGGACAACTAATGAACTACCCACGTGCTTAAACACTTGGATGAAGTAAGGCCTGTATTTCCCATAGGCAGCACAGATTTGGATTTTCTGACTGGAAAAACTCTTTCAACATTTTGTTCCTATGAAATGGTGTTTGAAAAAGTATCTTTTGAAGCCTGCTAAAGCTATTTAAAATGAAGTATATAGGCACACATACAGCTTCACCTCTCCACTCGTTTCAGATCCGCTGTTTTCCAAGCTTTGGTTCTACTTCTTACAGAGACTTTTTGAACTAGATACTAATATCCATCACTTATATCTATGTTTTTATAGATGGTGAGGCCTGTGTTATACTGTCCCATCCCTTTACTCTGCTCTTCTGAGACCCCACCTCAAATACTGTGTCCAGTTCTGGCGTACCCATCATAGGAAGGCCATAGAACTGCTGGAGTGCATCCAGAGGCAGGCTACAAGGATGATCCAAGGGCTGGAACACCTCTGCTATGAGGATAGGCTGAGGGAGCTGGGGTTGTTCAGCCTGGAGAAGAGATGACTCTGGGGTCATCTGGGGGCAGATGGGGTCATCTTCCATCTGCCTTTGGGAAGGCAGACTCTGCTGCCTTCCAACACCTGTAGGGATCCTACAGGAAAGCTGGAGAGAGACTTTCCATAAGGGTGTCTAGCAATAGGACAAGGGGGAATGGTTTTAAGCCGAGGGAGAGTAGGTTTAGACTGGATCTCATGAAGAAGTTCTTCAGTATGAGAGTGGTGAGACTCTGGAATAGGTTGCCCAGAGTGGTTGTAGATGCCCTCTCCTTTGAGGTGTTCAAGGTCAGGTTGGTTGAGGCCTTGAATAATCAAGTCTAGATGAGAGGCATCCCTGCTCATGGCAGGGAGGTTGGAGTAGATGATCTCTAAGGTCCCTTCCAAGCTAAGCCATTCTATGATTCCATGATTTGCTTCCACCTACAATTCTCCTTCCTTCTGAGACACCATTGTCCCAGGGCTGAGCGAATCCTGGTTCTCATAACTGAAAGGCCACTTAAAAAACTGAAGCAACTTTCAGAGACCATCCACCAACCAAACTCAAAAACAGATGTTGAAAATACATTTATCTAGTCACATCTTTCTCACACACACAGACAGAGAATTTGGTTCCACTTCCTACATTCAAGGTTTGCATAGGTCAGCTGTGACTTCTGAAGCAGCTACTGTACCTCACTTTCTTGGTGCATTTCAGTGACACACAAAATGAGTTTTGATGTGCAGCTACATTACACATTGACATTCCTACAGATACTTCCAAACACTCTTCAGCTCGTCTAGGAATAGTGTCCAAGCTTTTTATTCCTTTTGTTTTTGTTGTTGTGATAGCACTCCTTGAATTGAGGCAAACAGAGAACAACCAAAGCAAGGTGTGGTCTTCACGCACCGCTTGAAGCAGAAAATGGATCTTGAGAAGAGGGTATATGATCAAAACACAGCACTGTTTTTCCTAGCCTCTTAAGAAAATATTTCATAAAGCAAAACACATCCTTAACACCAGTGTGACCACAGGCTGCAAAACCCACTACAGACAAGGTGCAGTTTGGAAGAAAAAGGATGAACATTTTGATACAGACGTTTCTTCATCTCCCCCTCCTCCTATTTGTTCATTTCTCTTTGGAACAAACCAACAAACTGAAGCAATGACATAAAATCAGTCTGTTTAGTAGCTTCAAGCCTCTGATAATCAGATAGCAAAGGAGTGTTTATTGCACTTGAAGAACTCCTATAAATAACTGATAACACAAAGGAGCACACCACATTTCCTCCCATTAATCTTGCTAAGTGAAGTAATTAATTTGGGTCCTCTATTTTCTATCACTACAAACAAACTCAGGAGCCATACATTTCCCCATAGCTGTGCTGGCAGGATGCAGTGAAACCCCAGTGGAAAAGTTTACTAAGGATTTCCATGACAAGCTCTTGGGTTTGGATGAGATAATTATTGGGAGAAACTGTACGAGGCGTGTTATGCAGGGCACATGAGAAGATTGCATTTGTTTCTGGGCATTAATAAAACCGTAATTACCAGAAGCTGCCCAGAGAAATCATTAATCATGCTGCTCCATGAACCTGACCAGTGCAAGAAAAACTTGAGCTCTGAATTTTATTTGCCAAAACAACAAAGAAAAAGTAGCAAAAGCAGAATCCAGTCTAATTAATCTTTCTTTCCAAAGCACCAGAGGGTCAGTACTTGAATTTGATACAGGCAAGAGTGACATTGAGAAGACTGAAGAAAAGATGACGCATATCTGACAGGTGTTCCTGTGACTTGTATGAGAAACGAGCAGTTCACAGAAACCCAGGGGATTCTGCACATCTCTGCAAGACTCTGAGCACTCAACATCCAGTCACACTCCAAAGGGCAGTTAGCATCCCTGCACACCACTGACAAAATTATGGTTGCAAGTCGTAGCTGCAGAACCTGACCACTCCGATAAGCAGCAGTAGGATCAGGTACTTCCTGGTTTGACTGCTGTGCCATGCAGGACATGTGAGCAAAGAGGAAACACCTTAGGAGAACACAGCTTGGCCACTGTCAAGAACATCATCAATGCAGTACCGAGCATTAGATGAGAGAATTGGGTCTCTCCTGCTGCTCCAAGAAAAAGTTTCTTCTGGCCTCCTTTGCCTCAGAGAACCCACCACACAGACACACAAGCAACATACAATGTTTAGAAGCTCTTCATTTTCCAAGTGTGCATCACTTCACCTGCACTCCACTCTGGTGAGACCCCACCTGCTGCAGAGCTGTATCCAGCTCTGGAGTCCCAGCACAGGAAAGACACAGACCTGTTGGACTGGGTCCAGAGGAGGCCATAACAATGATCAGAGAGATGCATCTCTTTCCCTACAAAGAAAGACTGAGAATGTTGCGTTTGTTCAGCCTGGAGAAAAGCGGCTTTCAAGAAGACCTTATTGTGTCCTTTCTGCACTTCAAGTAGTCTATAAGAAAGATGTTAATAGACTTTTTACAGGGCCTCCTGGGACAGGATAAGGGGTGATGCTTTTAAACTAAAAGAGGAAGATTTAGATAAGATATAAAGCAGAAATTTTTTACACTTAAGGTGGTGAAACCCTGGCACAGGTTGTGCCCAGCGAAGTGGTAAAAGCCAAGACCAGACTCGATGTGACCCTGGGCAGGCTGATCTAGCTGGAGGTGTCCCTGCTAACTGCAGGAGGGTTGGGCAAGATGACTTTTGATGGTTCCTTTGAGCTCGATGCAACCAGAGGTACTATTAGTAAAACAGAGAGAAAAGGCGAAAGCAGAGTTTTGATTTCAGGTGAGTATCATTCTGCAAATCCAGACCAACTCTATCAACATCGTAAAACTCTTTTAACTAACTAAAAGCCTAGTGATTATTTCCAGGCAACACCAACAATACATATTCTCCCATTAGTCTGGTTTTCTTTTTTAAAAAAAGAAAAAAAAATCTGTTGAAAAACAATTTACAAAACTCACAAAATTCAAGGGAGAGCACAGCTGGGAAGCAGCATCCTGAGGTGATCAGCTAAATCTCATTTTCCAGAGAGTTACGCAGTTCATTCTCTCAAATCCCTCATTACTCAACATACAAAAGCAATGAGGCTATTTTTCTCTTGTCCTTGAAGGAGAGCTTTTTACACAAACAAACTGCATGGGAATTTATGCTGCTATCAGTAAAATCTGTGAAATTCCCTTAGCTGAGCTCTTGTTTAGCATGGATACAAGAACAGGATTTGGACTTGCTCACTTCAGCTGCGATTTGGGAAGCACTTCTAATCTCAGAGATTAGAATATATAGATTATATATAGATATGAATCATAGAATTGTTTAGGTTGAAAAGGACCTTGAAGATCATCTAGTTCCAACCTCCCACCTTCCATAGGCAGGGACACCTTCCACTAGAACAGGTTGATCAAGGCCTCATCCAACGTGGCCTTGAACACCTCCGTAGAAGGGGCAAAAATCCATGACCTCCCTGATTCCAGTGTTTCACCATCCCCACTGTAAAGAAGTTATTCCTAACATCCAGTGAAAATCTGTCCTTTTCAAGCTTCAATCCATTCCCTTTCATCTTAACACTGTAAGCCCTTGTCAAAAGTCCCTTCCCATCCTTCTTGTAGGCCTCTTTCAAGTACTGGCAGGATGCTATGAGGTCTACTTGAAGCCTTCTCTTCTTCAGGCTGAACAGCCCCAACTCTTCCAGCCTGATGCCACAGAGAGGTGCTCCACTCCTCTGCTCATCTTCATGGCCTCTTCTGGACTTGTTCCAGCAGTTCGATGTCCTCCTTATGGTATGGTGGGGGCACGAGAACTGGATGCAGTGCTCCAGGTGGGGTCTCACAAGAGCAGAGCAGAGGGGGGAGAATCACAAGAAACCAAGAACATCATGTTTGAGTTTTTTTCATCTACTATCTATTCTATTTTCTACCAACAACTTTAATGTACTCTTACCATATTTTAAACCCATTCTTGCTATGCTCATACACAGTAGATGCAACTAATGGACATTAACTGCACGTAACTGGAGAACACCACTGACAGCATCTTCCTTAATAACCAGGCGGGGGAAACACTCTGAGGTTTCTGACCAAACAACTCAAAATTTGGTATTTTTATCAAGGGAAAACTGGACTGATTCGTTTCTCTCAATCCAATATCCCATTCAACTCTTCTCTTCCTGTACTATTCATGTTTGTGGTGCTCAAGGACATGGTTTAGTGGCAACCTGACAGTGTTGGGGTAATGGTTGGACTTGACAACCTTAAAGGTGTCTTCCAGTGAAAACAATTGTATGATGCTAAGATTCTGTAATTTAGGGGAGCATTACCTCACTGGCCTTGCCTTGTGTTTCACAGTGTCTTTTTAAGTACAAAACCATAATATCTACTTTGAAATACTCGTTAAGATGACATATGTGGTCTTTCAAGCCTACCTGCCAGTCTTCTACCCCCACAACCTGTGTCAATAAAGACACAGACTCCTATAGGAAAGGCTCACACAGATCTAATTAATGAATTGCAATTAAAGCTTCACAGCTACAAAAGGAAACACTGTAATTTTGTCTTAGAAGAAAATAATGATCTGGTGAAGGGTCTAGAGCACAAGTCTGATGAGAAGCAGTTGAGGGAATCAGGGCTGTTTTCTGTATACTAAAGGAGGATGAGGGAGGAGCCTCTTGCTCTCTACAGCTATGTGAAAGGAGGTTGAAGCAAGAAGGGGGTTGGTGTCTTCTATCAAGTAACAAGTGATAGAACAAGCAGAAACAGCCTTAAGCAGCACCATGGGAGGTTTAGGCTGGATATTAGGAAAAATTTCTTCCCTGAAGTGGTGGAGTCACTATCCCTGGAACTATTTAAAACACACCCAGATGCGGTGGTAAGGGACCTGGTTTAGTGGTGAGCTGACAGTGCTAGGTTAATGGCTGCACATCATGATCTTAAAGGTCTCTTCCAAGCAAAAGGATTCTCAGATTCTGTGATGTCTGCAGATGAACAATCATTCTCTTTCAAGCTCAGCCACAGAGCTGCAGCTTTGTATTTCCCAGCTGTTAACCTTTCATCAGCCTCACCATAAAAAAAGAAGAATATTTTCTCTCTTTCTTTCTATTTCTTTTTAAACAAGTGGAAAACTTAATGAGTGCCTTACTTTGTGCCTTTGGTAACTAAGCTTTCACCATCCCGGAATGTTTTGTAATGGCAGCATCTGCCTTCTATAATGCAGCCCTACAGCTAAGAAAGTGTTGGACCTATTAATAAAATACAATAAAGAACTAAACATCTGGGCAGGAAAGATGCACGGAAGGGGAGAAACTGTCTTCCTCAAAACATTCAAGAAACAGCACAGCTCATCCAAATAAAATGCTGCTTTTTCTGTTGAGGAAGCAACTGGAATCAACAATGCTCAATAATTCTTATTCCCACCATATCCTGCTGTAAGATACAAACCTATTGAGAGGAAGCAGAGGGGAAAGCAGGAAAAATCCCACCTGTATTGATCTACATATCACATAGTTAAAAGCTCTTGACAGCACAACCCATTCCCATGCCCAAGGAACAGGCAGATGGGTGTACATAAGTTCTTTCTGCTAACAGTGCTGGCAGAAAAGGGCTTCATATCAACACTTCAAATACTGAAAAGAGAAAACAGGACAAAAATAAAACAAGAAACACTCAGATCCCAGAAGAGTTAAACAGCTAGAATTTTGGATCAACAATTTGAGCATCTTATATAACACAGTTCATCATATGGTACCCAGTCACTCATACAGCAAGAGCAGAAACTGGGTTAACTACAAAATTTCTCAGAAACAAACTGAAACCTTGATTTTAAAACACTTCTAAATGTGCCAAAGCCGTCGGTACCCTGTTCAAAGTTAATTACCATCAAACTAAAGATCTGTGCTCCACACTCTTCTCCATTGCAAAACCTGCAGGGCTCTCTGCTGATCCTGCAGCAGCTCTTGCTTTCTGTAACAACTGTAGAATGGTCTGGGTTGCAGGAGACCTCCAAAGATCATCCAGTCCAACCCCCTCTGCAGTCAGCAGGGGCATCATCAACTAGATCAGGTTGCCGAGAGCTCTGTGAGCCTCACTTTGAATATCTCCAGGGATGGGGCCTCCACCACCTCCCTGGGCAACCTGTTCCAGTGTTCCACCACCCTCATAATACAGAGCCTGTTCCTAACATCCAGTCTAAATCTGCTCTTCTCCAGTCTGGAGCCATTGCTCCTCATCCTGTCGCCACAGGCCTTTGTAAACAGTCTCTCTCCATCCTTCTTGTAGCCCCACTTCAGTCAATGGAAGGCTGCTATTAGGTCTCCCTGAAGCCTTCTCTTTTCCAGGCTGAACAGCCCCAGCTCCCTCAGCCTATCTTTATAGCAGGTGTGTCCCAACTCCCTGATCATTTTCATGGCCCTCCACTGGACTCCATCAGATCCATGACCTTCCTGTAAGGATGTATAGCACTTCATTGACCTCAGGAAACATGCAGGTGTCAAAGGACATTTCTGAAGAAGGATGGTCATCTCAGGACCCACAGGTAGGCTGGAGTCTCCCACTCAGCAATGGTCCCACCTCCAGCTCACAGGATATGTGTCCCATGCCTTGGGGGTCACTTCTCTGCCCTCTCACATTCCAGAACAGCCGGGAAACAGTAAAGACTGTTGTCACCAGTGGGACAACATCCCAAGGAACCATACACAGGTCTGACTTTTTCTGACTTTTCTCAGCTCTTCCAGCTAAACACTCATTGATTTTGTTGGTATTCTTTGTTTTTAATTAACATGCAAGAAAAAAAAAACCAAAGTAGTGTACTCAAAGTAAATTGTGATCAAAATGTGATCAATGCAACCAAAGCAATGATCCAGCAGTGTGTCCTCATGGCCAAGAAGGCCAATGGTATCTTGGGGTGCATTAAGAAGAGCGTGGCCAACAAGTCAAGGAAAGTTAACCTCCACATCTACTCTGTCCTAGCAAGGCCCCATCTGGAGTACTGTGTTCCGTTTTGGGCTGCCCAGTTCAAAAGAGGCAAGGAACTACTGGAGAGTCCAGCAGAGGCCAGAAAGATACTCAGAGGACTGGAGCATTTCTGTGAGAAGGAATGGCTGAAAGACCTGGGACTGTTTCATCTGGAGAAGAACAGACTGTGTGTGGATCTTATCAATATCTAAAGAGTGGGTGTCAAGAGGATGGGGCCAGACTCTTCAGTGGTGCCCAGTGACAGGACAAGGGGCAAGAGGCACAAACCAGAATGCAGGAGGTTCCATCTCAACATGAGGCAAAACGTCTTTCCTTTGAAGGTAACAGAGCCCTGGAACAGGTACAGTCTCCTTCTTTGGAGAGATTTCAAACCCACCAGGAGAGTGACCCTGCTTTAGCAGGGGGGTTGGACTAGATGATCTCCAGAAGTCCCTTCCAATTCCCACAATCCTGTGATTCTGGGAATGTATAAAATCTGTTCCCTAACATGAAGACAGAACCAAAAGCAAACCAACCAGCCCTGGCACGTCAATTCAGTACACGTCACAGATCTGTAACAGGCCATTTTCAAGTGTGTGGATCTTCACAACTTCAAAACTCAATTAGCAACAACATGTCAAAGGTTTTGCTCCTGTCACATCATGCTATATATCAAAATACATCGAAACACAAACCCCATTTTCTACCCACTGAGACTTCATGACAAGGCTGAAGGTCTACATTCATTTTAGAATTCAAAAAAAGGCTCTGGGCCTTTTTATTAAAAACATACAGAAGAGAAAGAGGAGGGGGGAAGGAAAAAAAATGATCAAATATGCATTTGCAGACAGAACTATGTGAATTTTTAACAAATAACCAAACCAAATTCACCTCATGGCCAGAAGCAAACATCAAAAATGCCAGCTCAGAGGGTTATTTTCTATTAGCAACAGCACCACGTTGGGAAACTATTAAAATAGCACAAACTTAAAAGCAGCACTGGCAGAAACTGAATGCAGTTCAACTCCTGTTTCCAACTAAATGCCTTTTTCACACACATATGCTTTGCCTTCCCTTACTCAGCTGCATAACATAAACCACCAAACTGCACTTACAACAAATCTGAACTGACAATGCCAAATTTTAATTGAAACACACGAGAACAGTTGGGCAATGCACAAGCATTTTATAGGGAAGTCAGTGGGGCTCCCAGCTGGAATCAGCCTCCACCCATATAAGGGAGAAAGGGATCTCATGTCTTCATTTTATTTTAATCCTAAAAAAGAAAAAAAAAGAAAAAAAAAAAAAAGAAAGGAAAAAAATACCCAACATGCACAGACAAAAATGCCAAATTAACAAAAGCAAATATTTTCCTATCCTAGTCTGACTAATGTTCATGTTCAGAACCCATGAACAGCCTGACAAGTGGTGACTTTAGGAAATAGAAAAAACTAAAAGTTATTTTCTGCCTCTTTATGCATAAAAAAAACCCTCCATTCCTTTCTCCTACTTCACTAAGGAGATTATTTTTCCCCAGCCTCTTTCTGTGACAGCAACTTGCAAGGACCTCTCATTGTTGTAAGAGGTATGCAAAGTGTCTCTGAAAATGCTGTGTTTGTGTACCCACTTGTGTGTAAACATCCTCATGGAAAACCCTGTATGCAAACCATGCCTGCAATATCTGCTGCTTTAGAGGACTTCATGGCATCCCTGCAGATGCTTTTACAGTTTAAAAAACCCAAACAAATCCACCTCGCAACATCACGATGCGGTCTTTTTCCAGATAGTTTAGCTGGGATTATTTACTCAGTTTTATGGAAGCACAGAATTACAGAACTGTTTCAGTTGGAAAAGACCTTTAAGATCATCAACTGTAACCATTATCTAATTCTGTCAGGAAAGTGAATGGAAGAAAGGCAAAGGATTTAGAGAATCACAGAATGCTAGGGGCTGGAAAGGACCTCCAGAGATCAAGTCCAACCCCTTTGCAAAGCAGGACCACTTAGGGCAGGTCGCACAAGGTGGGAACACATCCAAGTGGGTTTTGAAAATCTCTAGAGAAGGAGACTCCACAACCTCCCTGAGCAGCCTGTTCCAGTGCTCTGACAGCTTCACAGTGAAAAAGTTTTTTTCTCACGTTGAGATGGAATTTCCTGTGTTCAAGTTTATGTCCACTGCCTCTTGCCCTATCACTGGGTATTACTGAATAGCCTGGCTCCATCCCCCTGACAGCCACCCTTCAGAGCTTTGTAGACACTGAGAAAGTCCCCTCTGAGCCTTCTCTTCTCCATACTAAACAGCCCCAGGGCTCTCAGTCTTTCCTCCTAAGAGAGATGCTCCAGTCCCTTAATCACCCTCACAGCTTTCCATTGAACTCTCTCCAGTAGTTCCCTGTCCCTCTTGTACTGGGGAGCTCAGAACTCTACTCAGTATTCCCAGTGTGGCCTAACTGGTGCTGAGCAGAGGGAGAGGAGAACCTCTCTAGATCTACTGCACATACTCTCTTTGATGCACCCCAGGATACCATTGGCCTTCTTGGCCACAAGGGTACATTGCTGCCCCATGGGTAACTTCTTATCAAGCGGGACTGCAAGGTCCTTCTCTGGAGAGCTACTCTCCAGCAGATGAACCCCTAGCCCCCAACCTGTAGCAATATCAGGAAGCAACCATAAAGCATTCAAATTCAAATCAAAACTTAAACAACAGTTAACAAAAATTAGCAGTACCTCAAATCTAAAATTTTAAATTAAGACTTGCCTCTGTTATTCCAGTTAGCTGGATGAAAAATTCCCAACTTCACTACTACACCTCTACCCTTTAAGGGTAGTGCACATGGGAGTGAAGGTTGG
Source organism: Ramphastos sulfuratus (assembly GCA_013399055.1). NCBI lineage: Eukaryota > Metazoa > Chordata > Aves > Piciformes > Ramphastidae > Ramphastos > Ramphastos sulfuratus. The sequence goes on along the minus strand of WBNM01027987.1, from coordinate 30,501 downwards.
GTGGGGACAGCATGATCGAAAAACATTTTCTCATACTTGATTTTAGGAAGGCAAAAAGGTCACCTGAGATGACCATGACTCCTTGGATGAGCTCATCAGCAAAAGTCATTGAGATCACAGAGAACTCCATTAAGATTATGGATGCCACTAAAAAAATCATGGCCCTCAACTGTTACCCAAATCTGTTCTGTAAATAAACTTATTTATTTCTGCAGCAGCCGAATCACAGCAGCAGTACACATTCAGTTTTGTTTCCTTACTGAGATTTTTAACTTCAAAACTCACTCACAATCTACAAAGCAGGCTACCAAAAAAAATCCACCCCTATAATGTCAGTGAGACTGTAAAAATATAACTGCTGCACCTATTCCCCTTGGGAATGCTGAAGATGTTGGGCAAATGCCCTCTGCTCACATCATTAAAGCAAACAAAGCCATTGCCATGAAATCATTCACTGTGCAGAAACTTTATAAGCTCTTCTATTATCTTTTATAGCTTAATTTGAGAGCTGAGAATCTCTAGAGTGCTTTGCAGCACATTAATAAGAGACACTTTGCTGTCTTAAAGTTTATCATTGTTACTGTACTGCCTGCATCAGCTCAGTGCAGTTGACTTTGGATTTTAAAAGAGAAAAAGATTTTTCTTTATACCAAAACTTGGATCTTTTTCAGTGAATGATAAAGCTGGTGGTGGTTCTCTTTCATAGGACTTGCCCTCACTTCATTTTCCATAGTGCCTTAAGAGCCCATTACTAATAAAACTGCCAAACAATTCTGCTCTGAAGCCATCAGGCACTGCAGGTTTGACAGCAGTCCTGTTTCCCTCAATAAAATCAGGAGCCTCTGAAGTCTGAAGACTACTACTAGAAATTAGGAAAACAATAGTGGAAGTGGCAGCCAGCAAATGAGGGAACTTTTCATCTCCTGGGTGAGCTGTGAAACAAACTCCAGCATTTCATACCATACTCTGGCTAATCAAATAGTCCACAGCTTACAGGAGCCTTTCTTCCATAGCCACAGCTGAACATGACCAGGATTCAGTTATTTGAAAGGTTTGAAGATACACACATGGAAATACACACAGGCAGCAGAAGCCACATTGATACCAACAGCTTTCACCAGCTCTCTAATGTCCCTCTCCTTCACAGGGTCATAAAATTACAGAATGTTCTGAGTTGAAAGAGACCTTTGGAGGTCATCCAGTCTAATCCCTCTGCAGTCAGCAGGGACATCTTCAACTAGATCAGGTTGCTCAGAACTCTATCCAACCTGACCTGGAATGTTTTCAGGGATGGGGCTTCCACCACCTCTCTGGGCACAACCTGTGTCACTGTCTCACCATCCTTTCTGTAAAAAAATATCTTCCTGAGATGTACCCTGAATCTCCTCCTTTTTAGTTTGAAATCATCATCCCTTGTCCTGTCACCACAGGCTCTGCTGAAAAGTCTGTCCCCTTCTTTCTTATAGGCCCCTTTAAGTACTTCAAGGCTGCTATTAGGTCTCCCTGGAGCCTTCTCTTCTCTAAGCTGAACAACTCCAACCCTCTCAGCCTGTCCTCTTAACAGAGGTGTTCCAGTCCCACTTTGGACCTGTTCCAACAGGTCCAAGTCCTTCTCGTGCTGAGGACTCCAAAGGTGGACACAGTTGGGGTCTCTAACAAAATCTCTGTGCCTGTAGATGGACTAACAGAGCTGTGCCAGCCTAAAGGTCCTTAACTAGAACAGCTTACTTGGAGACTAAAGGCACTACTTTGCTTGGAGTCAACATCCCCAAGGCCAGTGGAGTTAGGTATGATAGTGAGCCAGCACCCAGGTGGACAATGCAGGTGAGACCTGGTCCCTCACCTGTCTCTACTCAGCTCATACAAGGAAGTATGGGGTTACAATCAGCAGAGGCCTGATCTTTCTGGAGCCCACCAGAGCAACGCCCACCCGTGATGTGACACACGACCCATAACGCAGCGCAAGGCACCGAGTCAAACCCTCACAGGATGGCTACAGCATCTCAAAAGCCACTCTGCAATACTTTCACCTGCATCCTCCTGAAGCATGATGCACATTTCTGGTGTGTTCACGTAGGATGCCCAACTGTCAGATCTGGGGCTAAATTGGTAAACAACCTATTCCAAGCAAATGAAGAACACGAAGTGTTTCTGAAGTCATGCTTCACTTTGTTTCTTAACAAATACTGCCTGGCAGCACTCTTACAGAGTTGGTTTGAGATTAATTTTTTCCTTACAGTATATAAATTGTACTGCATCCCAACTCATTAACCATGTTGATTATTTTTTTTCCCCCTAAAAGGGTAAAAGAAGGGACTGGAAGCACATGGCAGCTTTGCTGGACCATCACAGGCAAATAGCATTTCTTCTTTTAATGCTAAAAAGGATTATTTAAAATTGTGTGAATAAAACTGAAGTTATTTGACCACAATTTACCTACTCAGTTCTAAAAAGACAAACCACTGAAGCCAATAAATGGTTGCTTAAATATGGTTACATGGAATTAATATTCTGCATTTTAGCTTCTAGAATATTGACTCATTTTTAAGTGTAAAGAACTAGAAAACCTTGCTCTGATCTTTTCAGAGATAGGTAATTTTTTTCCTCTATTCATATCCAGATCCTTGCATAGTCGAGAATGCAATTGGTTAATTTCATTAAATTTAACAGAATCACAGAAATGTTCAGGTTGGAAAAGACCCTCAGNACCTCCCTACTCCTGCTGGACGCAACGTTTTTAATCCCAGCCAGGATGCCATTTGCTTTCTTGGCCACCTGGGCACACTGCTTGCTCATACCAAGTTGCTTGTCAATTACAACCCCCCAGACCCCTTTCTGCCAGGCAGCTTTCCAGCCACACTGCCCCAAGGCTGTAGTGCTGCTTGGGGTCATTGTGACCCAAGCGCAGGACCTGGAATTTGGCCTTGCAGAAGCTCATCCTGTTAATGCTGACCCATCCATCTAATCTATCCAAGCCTCTAAGCACTCTTTTAAGTTTTAAAAAATGCAACTAAAAATAATACACAAACAAGAAATATAACCAAAAGCTACAAAGCTTCATAGTCTGAGTCTGATTAAGGAGGCTGAACTGGATGACCTTTAAAGGTTTCCTTCCAACCCAAACCATTCTATGACTCTATGCCAACCTGCAAAGTTTCTTCCTATGCTCTGCTACCCTTCACACAGCGGAGCCATGAAGGCGTGATGGAACGTTTCTCTCTCAGATGGCATTCTTGAAGATACAGTACAGAGAACATCATTAAGATTTTCACATCAACTTCCTAAAAATGATTCTGTCACCCTCGGTCTGTTTGGGAATATGCATAAAGCTAATCAAACTGACAGCTTTTACAGCAAAATTCCAGACAACTCAAGACCTGCTGTTCCTGGAGTCTGGCAGCCCAGAAGTTCAGACTTCTTCATATTCACCTTGTCTTCCAAGTACTCCCCAGCAGAGAATTTCTTTTACAGAATTCATGTTTTTATCACAGTCCAAGATAAAAATGCCTTCAGAAATGAAATATGCATGCCTGAAATTGCTTTTCTCCCTTGTCCTCAGCATATGGCCTCAATCCTGCTTTAACAACTCTGTTCAGACCCTGTTCTGACAGAAGAAACCTCCTCAGGGAGGCTTTTAACGGAATTCTTCACTGCATCAGTTCATGTGGATGCAGTAGGTGAGACAAGCAACATTTTACAAGTTATTTATTGGTAGCACTGTGAAGTTCAGAATCAGAACCACAGACTGGTTTGGGTTGAAAGAGACCTACAAAGGCTATCTAGTCCAACTCCCTGAAGTGAGCAGGGACTTTTTCCACTAGAACAGAATCACAAAATCATTCAGGTTGGAAAAGCCCCTCAGGATCACCAAGTCCAACTGAGAATCTTGCTTTGCAAGGTTCACCCCAAACCACATTCCCAAGCACCACATCCAAACAACTTTTAAAACACATCCAGGGTTGGTGACTCCACCACCTCCCTAGGCAGCCCAGTCCAATGCCTGACCAGGTGGCTCAGATGAAGTAAAAATGAAATCTCTGAATAAGAAAAGGCTGTAAGTTTCTCAAAGAAAATTCACCTGAATTTGGTTTTGTCTGTTTTGGGATTTTTTCCCCCCACAAATACAAAACACACTTTTTTATTAATCCCAGGCAGCCAGCGTGGAAAAAGAGCTAAAAACAATCATACCATAGCAAATATTTAATAAAGAACAGTAGCTAGATAATGCATACTTGTTTTATTCTTTGTGGATGTGCATAGTTCACACACATTTGCTTCCCACTTCTGGAAGCACGAAGATTAGCAACAGCTTCCATGGAAAGCTTCTACAAGAAATATTTCTGCTAACAGCTAAAACTATCATTAATAACACAGAAAAATGCTTGCCAAGAGGATGACTGCAAAGCCTTAGCTAGCAAGCTAGGTAGTTACAAAGACATTACTCTTATATGAACATTCACAATCCATCCAAACACGCAAAGTCCATGAGCTGTTTACAATTAAATCCTATGTGTTTCCTTGTACGTGTGAAATATGTGCATGGAAGATTTGAAATCTCTGAGTTGAAAAGCCTGTTCCTGACAGCTGGACATCCAAGAAGATCTCCAAATCTCAGAGGAAGAGGCTTTCCCAAAGCTGCTTCCCAGAAGAGACAGCATACAAGGCACGACACTAACACAGCGCAATGCTAATGCGATGTATTACGAGATGATGCAAAGGAACCTTGAAAGCTGGTTTCATGTGGCTAGGGGGGCACCTCTTTGCTCCCAATAACTAACACCTGGAATGAGCCTTGTAAATAACTTCAGGAGTATTCTTAGAGCACCTCCAGTAGCCATCACGGGGAAGACTGCGGTTACCAACCAATTTGCAAGTATTCTATCTTCCACTCCCACAGCACAGGACTAGGAAAACATGTGCTTGACAGTTTCTGCCTGCTCGCAGGGTGAGGGCAGATGTATATGTTCTCATGATCCCGTGGTGGCAGCTTGACAACAACCTTTCTGCCAAGCCCACTAACAAATGACAACAAATGTAAAAAATTTCAACATGCAAATTTGTTCTAAAGAAACCGTCAGGAAAACAGGATCCTCTACAGCCTGTCCAAAGAAAGGGCAAATACTTTCCAGTCTCTCACAAGTTTAATCAAAATGAGCTGGAGCACCTCTCCCATCAAGAAAAGCTGAGAGAGTTGGGGTTCTTGAGCCTGGAAAAGGCTCTGAGGAGACCTTATTGCCGCCTTTCAGTACTTAGAGGGGAGGCTATGAGAAAGATAGGTTCAGTATGTTTAGCAGGGCCTGTTGTGACCAGACGAGGGGTGATGGCTTTAAACTAAAAGAGGAGATTTAGACTAGAGAGAAGGGAGAAACATTTTCCAGTCAGGATGGTTAAAACACTAGCACAGGTTGCCTAGAAAGGCGGTAGATGCCTCATCCCTCGAAAAATTCCAGGTGAGGTTGGACAGAGCTCTGAGCAACCTGATGTAGTTGAAGATGTCCCTGTTCACTGCAGGGGCATTGAACTTGATGACCTTTAAAGGTCCCTTTGAAAGCCAAACCATTCTATGATTATGATTCTGTTGCAGACAGACCTCCACCTGAGGAACAGATATGTGTGTGTGTGTTACTGACCGAAACCAGGCACCTACAGTGACCCCTGCCTTTTGCTGCATTGTCCACTCCAGTTAAAAGAGAGAGCTAGCAGGCCATGGGCTAGAAGTAAATGCATTTCTTGAACCTCTATAATCTGCCAGAAACAAGAGGATGAGGAAATGCAGAAACTGCCTTGCTAGCCTTCTGTGTTCCTAACACAAGGCAAAGACAAATGGCAGCACATAGAACCAAATCTTACTACCTTATTGTGAGTACTTTTAACACAGTGATTGATCAGGCAGGGTGAGATAAATCACAGAATGTTAGGGGTTGGATGTGCCCTCGAAAGGTCATCTAGTTTAACCTACTGCAGAAGCAGGACCACCTAGAGTAGGTCACAAAGGAATGCATTCAGGCAGGTTCTGAAAGTCTCCAGAGAAGCAGACTCCACAACCTCTCTGGGCAGCCTGTTGCAGGGCTCTGTTACCCTCACAGCAAAGGAGTTTTTCCATATGTTCCCACAGCACCTCCTATGCTCCAGCTTGCACTCATTGCCCCTTGTCCTCACTGGACACCAACCAAGAAAGTCATAAGCATACATACAATAGCGGAGTCTATTAAACCCAACTGCTAACTACCTCATGCTACTACCTAAACTTGACTTGTGAATTAGGCCCTTGTTGTTTCAAGCCAAGTGTCTAACTAAGAGCTTCCAGGTTAGTGTTTAAGCTCAGGACATTAAGCCAAATGCAGTTAATGAGCAAGTTCCTTCACATTAAGGGGGATGAAAATATTTTTCTTACAGGAGGTAGAGCCTCTGGCTACCTCCAAATTATAGGAAAACTACAAATAACATCTTAAAATAAAACAGACTAGCATGTATGTTACTAAAGAGCCAGTAGACACCATCTGAAGTTGCCTAAAGGAAAAATGCTTAACTAAAAATACCTGCTGAAGGGAAACAAGGAATCTTCTCTTTAAAGGTAAAACCACCTCCTGACAGCTCTCTCCAGGACTACAAGAGTTAAGAAACACAATTTAGCTTTGAAGGTTATGATCTCTCAGGGCTTGTGGAAAGCTGGTTAGATAAATTACGAAAAAAATGAATAGCGGAGATGAAGGGAAGGCAAGAAAGAACCAGGCCAAAATGGTTTGTAACAGACAACTGCTAAGAAACTGCCAAGGAAAAGGACTTTTCCCAAACAACTACAGGACTATCCCACTAAGAGCTCCTTCCCCAAGTAGCAGTGAACAGCAGGAATAACTGTAATGAGGATTACTCTCCAACCTCAAGCACTCCCTCAGTCGTCTCTCTGCTGAGGCATAGCCTGCTCTCCCCACACAGCAGGGACAAACAAGGTCTGCAGATGACACTGAGCTGAGAGGGAGTATTGATCTGCTTGAGGGTAGGAAGACTCTGCAGGAGGATCTGGACAGACTGGATCGATGGGCTGAGATCTACTGTATGAGATCCAACAAGGCCAAGTGCTGGGTCCTGCACTTGTGTCACAACAACCCCATGCAATGTTCCAAGCTTGGGAAAGTGTGGCTGGAAAGTTGTTCAGCAGAGAAAGACCTGAAGTGTTGATTAGCAGCCAGCTGAACACGAGCTAGTGTGTGGCCAGGTGGTCAAGAAGGCCAACAGCACCGTGGCCTGGATCAGGAACAGTGAGACAAGCAGGATAGTGTTCAGTTTTGGACCTCTCACTAAAAAGGTGCTGGAGCAGGTCCAGAGAAAGATAGCAAAGCTGGTGAAGGGTCCAGAGAACAGGTCTTTCTGAGAAGCAGCTGAAGGAACTGGGGCTGCTTAGTCCGGAGAAAACGAGGCTCAGAGGAATCTCCTAGCTCTCTACAACTACCTGAAAGGAGGCCGTAAGCAAGGTGGAAGCCTCTTCTCTTGTTAAAATATGTCCACTGCTGAGGGGTCAGGGAGTCTTCAAGTCATCACAGAGTAAAAAATTATTTGCTGCCTTCGCTCCTCTCCATGGACTTCTTGGACTTCTCGATGGGCTCAAGCAGGTCTCTCTGCAGGTGTGGTCTGGGCATCTATGGAACCACTTTAGGGATAGTAGCTCCTTCCCCAAGAACATGTTACAACTACACTGGTCATTAAATCCCAGCTTGGTACAGCATCGCCCATCACTCTGTCCTCCTTATGAGCACTAAGGATTAATGATTCCCAGTTGGAAGCACATCTCTCTTGGGCAGCAGTGGTCCCACAGCCAGGCCTCTCATCCTCACCTTTCCAAGCTGCCTCAGGCAGCCTCTTCGCCCAAGTAACTACTAATAGGATGAGAAGAAATAGCCTTAAGTTGTGCCAGGGGTTGGATATGAGGAAAATTTTCTTTACTGAAGGAGTGGTGAATCATTGGAACAGGCTGCCCAGGGAGGTGGTGGAGACACCATCCCTGGAGGTGTTCAAGAAATGTGTGAATATGGCACTTCAGCATGCAGTTTAGTGGTGATGGTAGCTGGGTTACATTTGGACTTCATGATCTTAAAGGTCTTTTCCAACCTTATCAATTCTATGATTACAAGAACAAGCTGTAAAGAATTTCTTACAGTGCTGCTGGGTTATATTTCTCCATAACCCTGTTTTAATCACAGCAAGGGAGCTGCTAGCTCTCCCTTCGTTGGAACAAGAAAACAACAGAAACAGCCTCTCCACCTTGCTTTTCAAAGTCTTTTTATGAGTCATCATATAACAGAAATTAAAAACAAAACTGTATGCTGCCAAGTCACTTTGAAACTAAATACAGGAAAGGCTTTTGTTTTTCCAAATTTGGTTACTACCAACAGCTCTTCTATGACACTTTCAATGGTCTGTGTCAAAAAACTATTACCTCCCATCAAAGGACATGCAAATGGACCCAGACAGGTTGCTGAACTGGAGGAAGGTTTATTAGTATTAGCATTAACCAATTGTTTTTATGAATACAGTGAGCGATTAATTTCTATAAACAAGCTCCCTTTGATTTACTTCACTAATGTTGTCTGAAGAGAGATGTGACTTACTTTGAAGGAAAAGAAATTAATTTTATATGAATAAGGATCTGAAGTTTGAGAGGCACACACATACCTTTTCAAATATTAATTAGATGGTTTGTTTATTTTCTAACCTTCCACTGGATTTCACACATCCTGTGTTCCAGCAACATCCTGCCCCTATGTCATTCAATGAGGGGGTTGCTGATAACTTCAGTCTGACCAGAATTTTACCTGGGGGAGCATCATTCTTTTTATCATTTTGTAAGTAAACCCAAGAGCATTATGCCTTATACAGCAAGGACAGAGCTTGAAGAAATCAGTTAATCTTCCATTTTATACATCTTCAATCACAGACTGACAGAACATCAGGGGTTGGCAGGGACCTTGTAAGACCATCTAGTCCAACCCCCCTGCAAATGTACATCACATTAATACTTAGAGTAGCCACTGTGGATGTTCACTTCGGTTTTCCAGGCAAGGGTCGGAAACAATTCCTTAGCTTTATTTTCTCACAAGCAAAAGCAAACCATCCTAAAAAAGCTTGGCAGATTTCATCTGACCATAAAAAGGGTTGCACGAGTACATTACTTCAAGCTCCCATCACGAATTATGAGTTCACATTCACTATGGAAACAGACTTTCAGTTCACTTGAGAAATAACCAAGTCGTAAGGATTTAACTCCCTGTGCTGTTCATTAAAAATAATTATTCAAGGCATAAAGGCTTGGTGCTGAGCAAGTGAACGGTCAGGTCGGAGAATTCCCTTTAGCTGCAGAACAGACATCTCAGATGCACCAAAGATGTGCTCCTTTATTACTCATTTGGAAAGACTATCTCTAGACTAAGATGAGACTTCAGACGCCCATTTAGCTCCCCACTCCTATATTGGCTTTTCCAATAGGAGCCCTGATTGCTGGCTGATAATAACGAGTTGGTAATGTGAACATCTGTGCAACAGAAAACAGAGTGAGATCAAATTAATGGCATGGATCTCACCATTAAGCAGGTACCAAACAGTAAAGATTTTAAGTGCCGATAAACCTGACGAAATTCTTACCAAAGATTTAGCCCTGGAAATAGCAAAAGCATTTAAAAATCTGTGTGTGAGATGCTCTTCAATCCCCTTTTGAAATAAAGGAAAACTTTTTTTTTTTTTTTAATTAAATAATCAAATGACTCTTAGGCAAATCTCTACCTACTGAGGTCCAAATGTACAGAACTCCAAATTTTCTAAGTTATTGGCCTCGCTGCAATATTAACTTGGTCATACAAGTAGCAATTAATTAAATTTAATAAGGAACACTATGAGTTGTTCCATTTTTTAAACCCTACCCAGGATCCTAAACAATGCTGGTTTTCTTATTTCAATTTCCAAATGTTTAAAAGTCCAATCAAACAAAATCATCTTCAGTGTTGGGAGAAAACCTCAATGCATAAAAAACTCACTTATGCACTGCTCTATTAAACAAATCAACCAAATCTATATGGCACAGGAAATGTAAGTTTTTAACAAGGTACTAAGTAGATCCTTTCCAGCAGCAAAAATAGAATTTATCTTTAATAACACGCATAGAAGTTTTTCCCCATCACTAAACTCTGAATCAGGTATTCAATGAGGATTAAAAAAACAAACATTAGAAGAAATGAACTTGGTGAGCTGAAAATTCTCTCACTTCTGTGAGTGCAGAATCATAGAATGGCTTTGGTTAGAGGGAACCTCAGAGATCATCTACTCCAATCTCCCTGTCATGGGCAGAGACATCTCTCATCTAGACTTAGTTGCTCAAGGCCTCATCCAACCTGGTCTTGAACACCTCCAGAGAAGGGGTAACCACAGTCTCTCTGGACAACCTGTTCCAGGGTCTCACCAGCCTTACACTGAAGAATTTCTTCCCAGATCCGGTCTAAACCTACTCTCACCATTCCCCCTTGTCCTATTGCTAGACAACCTTACGGATAGTCCCTCTCCAGCCTTCTTGTAAGTTCCCTTCAGGTATTGGAAAGCACCTATAAGGTTCCCCCAGAGTCTTCTCTTCCCTAGGCTGAACAGCCCCAGCTCACTCAGCCTATCCTTCTCAATCCAGTGAAGTTTGATCTCAAAAAGCTTGAAATTATTCTCCTCTCTTTAGTATCTTAATACGAGATTACATCATAGGACAGAAAGCAAAGGGAAAAAAAGAACCCAAAACAAGCCCATGGTACCCATCTAAATCCCTGCCAACTACAGCATGAGTGATAAATGGGAAACCAGTAACATTTTCCTAAATGTCTTCTACAAAAACATTAGGACAAAAAAATTAGTGCCAACTGCTTTTGGAAAGAGAAAACAAACCAAGATGACCAAAGACAACCTTTAAAGGAATAACATCACAACATCCTGGCTCCCGAGTAAGAAACTGAGCACATAAAACCATAAAAGGCTACCACCAAGGCAGGCACCAGGCTATCCCACCTACATTGGGAAAAAAGGTTAATGCAATCAGCAAGAAAACTCCATCAGGCTTGAAAACTGATTATTTTAGAGTATTACATGTTTACACTGCAATTCATCTGCTGCGTTGAAAACCTCTCACCCTTTTCCTCATCTGCACTTAGCACCATCGACATCATGCAAACAGAGAAAAGCTTTAAGTAACTTTGCAAAATCAGTACAGAAAGCACTAAAGCCACAGAAATTCCATTGGGGTACTCCAGATCAGGGGGAAAAAACCCACAATAAATGGCAAAAATATGTCAAATGTAACCATCTTGGGAGCTGGATTGATGTGTACCAACAATTACTGTCTTTTCTGAGTAATGTTTGAGTTTGCTACACATTAGCAAACCCAGAACCAAAATTCTGAGGTTTTCAAGTCAAATTCCACCTGGAAATTCATCAAATTCTTCTTTTCCAAATTCCAGGTGCAGCCTCAGCACTTTTTACTTGTTCTTTAAAGAAGTCTACAATTCTGCTTAGGACCTGCATGGACAAAACTTGCTTAGGCAGGCAGTTACTCCTTTTTGAGACTATGGAAGAGTTCCGGATGCTTGAAATGAAAGGTCAACGAGCTTCATATTCCCACCAGAAAACAGAGACCAGGAGAGCTTTACAGCAGCAAGTATCTTGGGAATCAGAGAATGTTTTGGGTTGGAAGGGACCTTTAAAGGTCATCTAATCCAACCCTTGCTGTCAAACACCCTTGCAGACAACCAGACGGACTGCTCTCCTCCCAGCACTTTTGGTTAAGACTCTTCACATCCTCACCATTCCACCAAATGACACAGGAATGGGGTCACATTGCACAGTAATGTGCTCTTCTGGCCAAGAGGGCCAATGGCATCCTGGGATGCACCAAGGAAAATGTGTCCAACAGGTCTAGGGAGGTTCTCCTCCCCCTCTACTCTGCCATGGTGAGACCACACCTGAAATACTGTGTCCAGTTTTGGGCTCAAATTCAAGACAGGGATCTATGGGAGAGAGGCAAACGGACAGGTACGAGGCTGATTAAGGGACCTGAACATCTCTTCTGTGAAGAAATACTGAGAGATTGAATCTGGAGAAGAGAAGGCTGAGAGAGGACTTTATCAATATCTATAAATATTTGAGGGCTGGCTGTCAAGATGAAGGTGCCAGGCTCTTTTCAGTGATGCCCAGTAACAGGACAAGCAACAACGGGGATAAGGTGGAACACAAGAAACTTCTTTAATGTGAGGGTGCTGGAGCACTGGAACAGGCTGCCCAGGGGAGGTTGTGGAGTCTGCCTCTCTGGAGACTTTCAAAACCCACCTGAATGCATTCCTGTGTGACCTGCCCAAGTGATCCTGCTTTGGCATCAGGATTGGACCCAATAATCTCTAGAGGTCCCTTCCGACCCCTAACATTCAATGATTCTATGTATTACTTGTTACAGAAAGTGCCACGTACACACATTCTGTGTCAGCCAGGAAGGCTGAGAAGCAAAGGCAGAGGAAAAAGGCAGCTGAGTATTTTCCAGCCATTTTTTGTCCTCTTTGGAAGCCTTTGTGCTCCTCTCAGCACAGACCTCCTCCTGCCCGTTCAGTTTTGGGGATCAGTGAGCCAGCAGCACTCGGTAAGTAAAACAACTGACTCCAATCTGCAGCTCAATAAAAAATAATGTTGGGTCTTTGACACATTTATCCAACACCCAATATAAAAGAGTTGCTACCTTCTCAGGAATAAATACACAGCACAGGGTGAAATCTGCAAGTATTTTTCGGACTGAGGAAATGAAATCTGCAAAGTCAACTCGAATTTTTCTCCTTCCGACTAGAGCTAGAGTTCGAGTTTGGGACCTTACTCAGTTAAAACTCAGGAGCCTTGCCAAAATAAACACAGAAAGCAGATTTAGTGATGCAGTGATCTTGACTGCTTGGGTTTATTTATTTATGCTCGGGAATCTGCAACAAGGGTCACAGCTCATGTAAGGCAGAGTCACCAACCTGGCAAAATGCAGTATTTAAATAAATAAATAGGAAAAAACCTGCTCCAACAGCAAGCAGTAACCTTTCCTACTGGTTGCAGCTGTTACTGTAGAGCTTTATAAGGCCTGATCTTATTGTGCAGCTCCTTCTTATCACACACTACAGCGCTTACGCTGGGAAAACTAATGTTCTAGCATTTTAATCTTTATTATTCTCTACAGTTTGGGGTGGCCTGTCTCTTCCACTTTAGAAATAACCCAAATACTCTGTAGGCTTAATTTCCTATCACCACAGTAATTTATTCCCCCACCCCCACTCCGAGGATGAGCCAAATTCTTACACCAAAATTAAGCAGAGTTTGTTTAGGAAAGTCTCTTCTTGTGGCACTAAAGCACAGGGCAAATTTCGTATTCAAAAAAACCCTTTCTTCTTCATGTGAATTTCATTTCATCTATCATAATAAGCCTTTCTGTACCACCAAACACTGGGGCTTATATAAGACGTGTTTACAGCAGTTACTACCTTGTTAATTCTTTTGTTCATGGAGCAGGCATTTGCTATGACACAGAGCCTGTCATTCTCAGCAGCTCAGTGATTCATCTGCCATTCCTACACGTACCTTCCAACCTGTCTTCCCTAATTTTTTGTTTAACTTATCACTGTTCAGGCACTGCTCTCCCTCTTCAGATTCAAAAGCAGGCTTTCTCCCTCCCACTTTATAAGGTCTAATGTTTGGAAAGCTCTTGGGCACTGCCATTCATGGTACTGTGACTCACTTTTGTAACGACTACCATTTCCTACAAAGGAAAACTACTCTTACTTGTATCATCACAAAGAGTTAACTCAGCCAGGTGTCAGCACACATAATGCAGGAAAGCAGACTAGTAGGAGCAGTGGTTTGTAGTTAGGGGACGCAGCTGGAGCGGTCTCTGGTGCCCACTGCCTTGTTTGCAACCATCAGACATCACCCTGGAAGAACTGAAACAAGTCATTTTCTGGAGGGATAAAGGGACAATCCTTGAAAATCCAGGACTGTCCATGAACCACCCTCCTCTTCCAGACCTTGGGACAGCTGTGCTAACGTGAGCTTTGGCAGCACTAACAGGCATGTAGAATCCTGTTCAGCCTGGTTCCTGCCACCAGGTAACAGCTTGTCTCAGGAGAAGCTGCTTCAGTCGCTGAAGCCACTCTTTAAGTCACAGCTACCAAAATAAAGATATAAAACTAAGTATCTAAGAGCTGTAACTGAAACCCAGGCCTGATTCAGGCTGTACTGCCATGCAAAGGAAAGAACTCCAGAAAGGTTAATAAGTCAGGGCTGAACTCATCCTGACCATTTCAGATACGCACAAAACCCTCATTTAATTAACCTTCAGTATCCAGGCTGCCAGATGTTTGTTTTATTCAGCTACTAGAGGATCTTTAAAATAAGCATTCTTCTTTTCCAGAAATTGAGATTTTCCATGGCTGCTCCATCCACGAGATGGAAACAGAGGGTATAGCATTATTTTAATTCTTTTTTCTCTCTCACAGAAGCTGTTTGATGAACTCCAACATTGAACTACAGGAATAATGAGCTCTCCAGCCTCATGTTCATATGCTAACATAACGATTATACCACACCACTGCTCTCACTCTGTCATTGTGCATGGTCCCACCTTTTAGGTCCAAACTAAAAGACAACTGAACTATTCCTCTGAAATACTGCATTCAGTTTTGGTCTCCCCAGTTCAGGAGGGAAAGGGATCTACTCAAAAGAGTTCAACAGAGGGCTAGGAAGATGATTAAGGGGCTGGAGCACTGCCTGGTAAGGAGAGGTTGAGAGACCTGGGACTTTTTGGTCTGGTGAAAAGACGACTTAGAAGGGGTCTAATCAATGTTTATAAAGATCTGAGGGCTGGGGGTCAAGAAGGAAGGGACAAACTCTTCTCAGTTGCACCCTGGGATAGGACAAGGGGCACAAGAAGTTCCTCCTCAACATGAGGAAGAATTTCTTTAAGGGTCACAGAGCGCTAGAACAGGCTCCTCAGAGAGGTTGTGGAGTCTCCTTCTCTGGAGACTTTCCAGCCCTGTCTGGATGCATTCCTGTGCAATCTGCACTAGACTCTATGGTCCTGCTCTGGCAGGGAGTTGGACTCGATCTCCGGAGGTCCCTTCCAACCCCTAACATCCTGTGGATGTTGCCTTTCATGGAATCACAGGGTCACAATTCTAAGTTTTCAAATCCTATAACACTTCAAAAACACTTCCTGCATGACTGTCAGGGTCTCTGCCCATCTGTGTGGCAGAGGCTCTGGGGAGATCTCATAGCAGCCTTCCAGTACCTGAAGGGGGCCTACAAGAAAGTCAGGAGGGGACTTTTTACAAGGCTTGTAGTGATAGGGGAATGCACTGAAGCTTGAGGAGGACAGATTTAGACTGGATGTTAGGATGAAATTCTTTACAGTGAGGGTGGTGAGACACTGGCACAGCTTGCCCAGGGAGGTCACAATGGCCCCTCCCTGGAGGTGTTCAAAGCCAAGTTGGATGAGGTGTTCAGCAACCTGGTCTAGTGGGAGGTGTCCCTGTCTATGGTGGGGGGTTGGCACCAGATGATCTTTATGGTCCCCTTCAACCTAAGCCATTTTATGAACTAAACCCCCACCTAACACCCTTTAAATGCCCACATCTAAGAGTAGCCAGAGAGAACTACGGAGGACCTGAAGTCTCAAAAGATTTGCTTTAGCAAATGTGATGGTGCTCTGCACCACTTTTCACCAGCCACCTTCGAGTCAGAAAGATGTTCTGCTTTCCATGAAGGTAGGTGCTACCAGATTTTCAACTGTACTGTGGATTACAAAGCAATGAATCCTGACAAGATCACTTTTGAAGTCAAATTACAAAGACACACACAGGATACCAAGGGTAATTGTTTGAATCTTTGGTATTTTCAATAAACACTTTGCAAAGAAAATTGCAAGCACTGAATCCCCTGAGCATGCTGGGATTTTGCTTTCCAATAACATAGCTACTGTCAGAGTAGGGGGTGAGGAAGAAGGCCAAAAATACATTTCTGTTTCATGTATTTCAGCTAAAACAGACCTTAGGAGGATACAGTATTGCCCACTTGCATCTCTGATGCTCTAGCAGAATAGAACAGTTGCAGAGCTCAGGAGAGAAGTCAAAATAATGCAAATGCCCAAGGCTGTAAGATGCTCTGCAGTAGAAGTAATAGCATCAAAAGTAACAACTAACATTTCCTTGCTGGTCACAGGAGATTTCCTCCTATTCTTTTGTTTCCTGAAATGACAACCAAGAACCACAAACTTTTTGGCTAGGAACACAGAAGATTGGATAACTCTAACAACATGAGAAGAGCTTCAGAAGTCAGCTGAACAGAAGAAACAGATGTGGAACAGGTGTCTGCTCTCTGCTTATAAAAATACTTTTTTCAGGGTCACCACTGAAATAACAGAAACTTGCAGGAGAACATGAATCCTGAGGAGGTTTCCCTAATTGGTTTTCTAACACCAAATGTAGCATTTTAAGTGTTTGTTGTTACTAGGCAAAGCCCAAAGGTCAGTGATTTCCTTATGAATTTAAGGAGTGACCAAAAAAGATGACAGTTTGTGGCATGCTTGTCAGAGCTGACCTATGGAGACCAGAGACTCCAAGAAAGTTTTGTTGCTTCTTCTGTCACTGTGTCTGAGATTACAGTTCCCTGTAACTAGAGCCATTAGATGCCATACTCTCGTACCCTCCTTTCCAACAGGGCCCATAGAAGACCAGTAGCAAGTTCTAGGCCCCAGGCTGTCCACCCTGAAGTGCACCTGTAAGAACTTCACTGATTAGAAACTAATGAGAACTGAGCTGGTACATCTTTATCACAAAGACTTGGTTCAACATCTTCATGTGCCCATTACTGATGTGTCTCATACTTGAGTTTCTCTAAACCATACAAGGTGCCTCAAGCAGTCTGAGAGAGCAAATGGCAAGGCAGAACCACCCTTGCTCTCATGTGACATCAACTCCACAAAGACATTCAATCCAGGTCATGAAAACAACTGTTTTGAGGATCTCTACAGACAGCTAATTTAGATATGGTGTTAACAAAACTACCTCAAATCTGCCCAAAGCAGCTGGTAGAGTTCTACTTACTGAAAGAATGGAGACCATCTGCTAGCAGAATGTATCTATTACTATCAAGACGCAGTTGATGTATTTCTTAATTAGCAGCAGTAAGGAGGACAACCACTACCCATACTTCAGGGTCACACAATGCTGTAAGATGTTAATAGGTGCTGCCTGGTGTTGAAACAAAATCCTGGAGCTTATGGTCATTGTGCAGTAACCCACAGAAAGATCACATGGCCCTCCTAGTAATGTTATTTTTAATTGGTTTTTACCTTGTTTTTTTCACAGGTCATCTCTAAAGGCACATGTACAAATCCACTTCTTCAGTCTTTATCAGCTGAAATGCAAGAAGAAAACCTTCAGTGCCTCTGGCAGAAGTTCTTTCCAAGCACAGAACCTCCATAAGCTTCTAGTAGCCTCCTTCACCTGCTGAAAAGATCACATCCTCCTTGAACTGACAGCAGGCTACCAGAGGACAGAAGTCTTTGGTATCTTCAACAGCTGCTTTTCACTGTAAGCCAACAGAGGAGGCTTACACGCAAGGAAAGAGTTTTCAAAAGAAATGGATACTACTTCAGGACACTTTGCAGTCAGAGGTGGTAAGGACGACTAACAATGTACAGTGCTTAAACAAAACATAACATCTATTTCAGCTAGTTTTATCCCCAGCAGTAAGCTGCCTTCTTACATACATGGCAGAGGTGCGTGGTGAGATCCTGAGCTCAGATGACTAAGAACAACAATATCCCAATCAAGGAGCAGAAAAGTATTTTGTGAAGCTGAAAGCTTCTGCAGCAAAGTTTCAGCAGCTCAGCAGCTTCCTGCTGGCTGAGCTGAGCATAGTGAGATGAATCACAATGTTTTGCAGAAGAGCTCTTTTTTCCCTTTCCAGACAAAATTAAGACTTTTCTCCTTCGTAAGCCTGTTCTAGAGCAATGTGCTCCATGCCAATACACAACTGGCTGCCTACAGCTTTGCAACATTGCTAGCAAAGAAGGAAAATCACTAATATTAATGTACCAGTGGCACAGAAACGTGTGCACACGATGATATCCACTAGCAAGTAGGTGTGTTCCTTGGCTGTGAAAGGTCTTCTTAAAGGCAGTCCTAAAACATTCATCTTTGTAAATACCTCTCCACAGAGAACTTGTGGATACCCAGGGGTGATGTGATTAAAGCATTTCATGAGAAGCTGTTTGTTAGCAGAATAACAGCACAGCCAGCAGCTCACTGCCCAACTGCTTGAATAATGCCGACCTCAATCACTCATCCTACCACATACAGCAATACCTACAATATTTTTCTATCCAGCATTTCCTCCAGTTATTTTTCTCCCTGCTAAGGCATCAGCTCTCTATTCCTGCAGGCAAACAGCAAGAGCAAACAACTGGCTTCTTCATCAAAACACAACGCTGCCAAATAACTCAAGTCACCCACATTTCTCATTTTCAGACTACAATAACACAACTGTACTTGACTGTTACCTGCTGTCAGAACTCAGGCGTACAACACAATACACAGCCATGTACCCATTAGTTAAAGCAGCATAAACCATGGTTTTTTTCTTTTAATCTTGCTATTTATTTGTTAGCAACTTCCCTACTCCCCAGGTCAGGTCTGCTTATCATTATTGCAAGACAAAAAAAATCTGCCATCAAACAAGCACAAAGATTTTAAAGCTGAGATACATTAGAGGGAAGATTCCTGCAGCTCCTTAAACAAGGCTTTGTTTCACGCTGTGACCTTAAAGTTTAGAATACTGTCACCCAAACTCGCCTGATCTGCTAATTTGAAGTGGGTTTGTTGGTTCCTTTTCTTTTTTTTTTCTTCAGTAGGCTACCTCCAGTCCAACTAATTTTCAGTTGTAAGTTACTAGGAGCAAAGACTTCAGTAACAGAATCACAGAATGCTTTAGGATGAAAGACACATTTAGAGGTCATCCAGTCCAACCCCTTGCAGGGAGTAGGGACATCTTCAACTAGAGCAGGTTGCTCAGAGCCACATCCAACCTGACCTGGAATGGTTCCAGGGAAGAGGCTTCCTCTACTTATCTGGTCAACCTGGGATAGGGTTCCACCATCCTCATGGTAAAATAAAAAAAAAAACAAAACAAAACAAAAACAATTTTCCTTCTCTCTAGTCTAAACTACTCTTTTAGTCTAAAACCATCACCTCTTTGTCCTGTCACAACAGGCCCTGATAAAAAAAAAAATCTTCCTCATCCTTCCTGTAGGCCTCCTTTAAGTACTCAAAGGCCACAATAAGGTCTCCCTGGAGCCTTCCTGTCTCCAAGCTGAACAACACAACTCTCTCAGCCTCTCCTCACAGCAGGGGGTTCCACACCTCTGATCATTTTTGTGGCCTCCTCTGGACTCACTCCAAGAGGTCCACATCTCTCCTGTGCTGAGGACTGCAGAGCTGGACCCAACACTGCAGGTGGGGGTCTCAGCAGAGCTGAGCAAAGGAGCAGAATCACCTCCCTTGACCTGCTGGCCATGCTGCTTTGGATGCAGCCCAGGATAAGATTTGCCTTCTGGGCTGAATGGAAAAGCAGCTAGTAATTGAAAACAAGTTAACCCCTTTCCAACTGTGTATTACTGCATTGTCAAAGAGAAACTTTACAATCAGCAAGCAAATGTTGGTACCATTTAGAGCAGGGATGGGAGAACAAAACAGGGTAAAGGGAGAGGTTTTGCATCACTTGGCTGCTGTGCTCAGGTAGCCTGACAACATTTATTTCCAGGGTGGGACAGGAGGCAGTTCATTCCTGCTAGCAGAAGTGTTGCATGCAGAAAAAAGTCCATATATATACACATACATATATATATATATATATACACACATATATATATACACATATATATATACACACACACACACACACTTTCAGGTATTGGGAGGATTGACATTTGAAATATCAATAAGCTACCCTTCCCTTGAGAATAACATCACTAATTTTTGCTGGTATTGCAACTTCACTGAGCAATTATCTGATTGAGGATCAACAGAGACAAAAATATCGAAATTAAGCATGCTGATCAGTCACCACTCTCCATTACCTTGTAATGGAAACATTCAGATCTGGCTTCATGGAAATATCATAGTCTTCACAGGTGTATTATGGAAAACGTGTCAGCTATCCTCTGAATTCAGTAATCCTGATGAAGTTATGCCTCACTTAGGGTAGATAAACTTAAATTGATTACAGTAGAGACACATTAGCACAAATATCATTGTGACAACAACTTCTTGCATGTTTTCCCACTGTATTTTTAAAATAGTCCACAATTTATTATTTTTCATTTCCCAATCACTGGCTTGGATTGACTGAACAAAAAGGCAGCAAAAACTCCAATGGGAAAAACACTACTGAAGATTACTAGTAGTCTGCAAAGCATTAAAAAGGGGGGGACATAAATCTTTAGTTCAGGTCTGGCTAAAAGATTTCCTGGCTTCTCATTAAAGAAGAGATTTTCTGAGAAGCCCGAGAAGACAGGCTTGAAAGCTAAGCACAAAACTGGGCACTGGGACAAGTCCTTTGCTTGCCTGATTCCGGGTGGGTTCAGCTGACCTCTGGCAGCCCATGGAAGTCAGTTTATCAAAAAGAGGAACTGAACTGGGGCACTTGGTCTGAAACACTCACAGTCTGGCAGGGGTGCTGAGTCCCATAGTTCAAACCTGAGCGAGCACAAGGTAAGAGCGGAGGATTTCTCTTTAAGTCAAAGCCCTCCCTCCAGAGCTTGGCATCCAGAGCTAATGCCCAAAATAGACTCTGTGAAAAATGTTAGCCTGAATTTCCCTTTCCCTCAGCCTGAGCTCTTCAAACTGTCATCTGATGTGAGGCAAAAGGGGAAATGATAAACTGGATTATTAAATACTTTAGATACTCCCTAGAAAAGGGCAAGTTTTGTGAAAAGCTCCTGTACAACGAGGTTGCAGAGGCTAGAGAGTTAAATGAAGCAAAAGGCAAACAACAGAAAATTAGGAGTGGTATCACCCTGACCATTTGCACTGGGCTCCATCTCCTCTGAACAAACAGACAGCTTCTCACCGCTGATACATCCAACAACTTCAATTTGCCACTCTGCTGTATTTATTATTGGAGCAGCAGCTAAGGGTATGGACAGATGTGTCTAAATCAAGCCACTTTCTTTCTATTTCCTTTCTTTCTATTTCCTTTCTTTTACATTTCTCCTCAAAACAAACTGAGATCAAATTAATGACTCCAAATTTCTCATAAGGATTTTGCCTTTTGCCTTATAGCCTGACTTCTCAGTTCAGACAGTAATTTGACTACATCAGTGATCACTCAGAAATGGTAGAAACAGCTCTGGATGCTAAAACACAGCTTACAAAAATATTCAGCATGGCAACAGAGAAAGGTAGAAAAACTTCAACCATTCAAAGAACAGGGGGAAAAAATTAGAAAAAAAAAAAATCACATTTTATATTTCATTATTGATGAGGAAAAAAAAGTTGGTTTGGTTTTGGTTTTTTGCTTAGTTTAAGTGATACTGGTCCCAGAACAGAAGGATTCAAGTTCTTACAGAGCGACGTTGGTGATTAAAAAAGGGCATGAAATTATTCTCAGCTGCTCCCAGTACAAGAGCTGAGTGCATTTTGCTGCTCCACCTTGTTTCTTAGTAGAACAAACGTTGACTAAATGCCTGCACTAGATTCTGTTAGTTCAAAGAGTCACTGGAGTCAAACCAAAAGCATGTACCCACAGCAGTGACAGAGCTGAAGCAGGCACTGTGCCTCTCGTGTCTGCTGCTCTCATCCTAGGCAACTCACCAGAGGCATTTCCAAAACACATGCCCTTAGCCACCCTTCTGCTTGCCAGCAAAATGTTAAAATGCATCTATTATATTAAATAAGGAATAAACAGCATTGGGAACACTTACGATTAAGAATAACTCCACATGAGCACAGAAAGAAAACTGCATTGCCATATTCAGGCACGCTTAAGATAATTTGACTTTACAGTTTTGACATGTGTAGCTTATTAGACTCCTAAGAATGTAAAAACACCATTGGCAGGTTTCATATTGCAAGTGTCTTGGAGATAATGGCCGTGCAGATTTTATACAGATCAGCACAAGCAAACTTGCCAAACTTTCATCATCACTCCTTCAGAAACTCTGAGGGGGCCTCTTAAATTGGCATTTTGTTTGACATGTACACAGAATGTGCTTAGCATGCAGAACAAGCATGGCAATAAACCTTTTCTTAACAGCTGTGTTATTTTAGCTAATGATAAACATGCATCTAAAGCCACAGATCACCATTATTTAAATTGGTGAGAAAAAGCTTCGTCACCCCATGGAAAGAGAGGCCATCACAACAGAGAGGAAGTCGTTTATTTATTCTGAACTCTGCAATTAATTGTCTCACCAATAAACACAGACAAAAGCACAAATTGTCCTTCTGAATTAGTCAAGTTCACGGTCATTGTAGCTTTCATCCTGTCCCTGACCTCCCTGCATCTATTCTTCAGTGACAGATTCCTACCCACGGGCACACGTGTGCAATTACCACTGCAGCCGGTGGAAGCTGTGGGCTGTGATTGCATAACTGAGAGAAGAGTTTCATTTACAGGAGTTTCATAGCATTGTTTTGGCTGGAAAATACCTCTAAGATCATCGAGTCCAACTGTCCACCTAACACCACTGTGACCATTTAAATCACATCCCAAGGTGCCATGTCCACATGTTTCTTGAACAGCTCCAGGATCACAGGATGTTAGGGGTGGGAAGGGTGTTCCATAAATTGAGTCCAAACCTCTTCCAGAGCAGGACCAGAGAATCTAGTGCAGGTCATGCAGGAATGCATCCAGACAGGGCTCGAAGGTCTCCAGAAAAGGAGACTCCACAACCTCTCTGGGCAGCCTGCTCCAGTGCTCTATGACCCTTACAGTAAAGGAGTTCTTTCTCATGCTGAGGTGGAACTTTCTGTGCTGTAGTTTACATCCATTGCCCCTTGTCTTATCACAGGGCACAACTGAGAAGAGTTTGTCCTCTCCCTCTTGACCCCCAGCCCTCAGATATTTATAAACATTGATTAGATCCCCTCTTAGTCTTCTCTTCACCAGACCAAAAAGCCCCTCCTCACAGGGCAGTGCTCCAGCCCCTTAATCATCTTTGTAGGATGGTGACTCAGAAGCCCAAAAGGCTCTTTTTTGTCATTGTCATGGCTCATTCCATTCTGACTGTATTCAAACTGGGAAAAAAAACCCCAAGCCTGGCCACATGAAATGCAGATGTTAACGAGCAAGACAGCATATTGATTTGGTTAAGCCATTTAATTTTGACAAACTGCCAAAACAACAATAAAAGAATGGTAAACCTGAAATATTGGAGATTTCAGCAGCAGCCTACAATGAACAGGGAGATAATGAGTCCCCGGCAACCTCTAGGAAGGGATCGATGCTCTCCATGGAACTGCAGTGACTGGGAATTCCAGACAGTGCCCTTCGATTTTCTTTGAAATCTTATCTTTACAAAGCAAACAAACATGAGATAATAACCTTTAAACTTTCCACAGCCATTCTCAGGCGGATCTGCTACTACAGAGCAGCAGCAGATATACAGTATTCATCTCAACTCCATCATTTAAAAGGCACAGGTTGTCCCAAAATTGGGACACTTAAAAAAACAACTTAATAAAATATCATCAAGGTGCTCCAGAAGTAGTTTCTAGGTTTTCTGTGAATCACCTGAGCTGTGCACATCCCACTTCTCAGTGAAAACTGAATTTATCACACAATTAACTGAGTTTGCAATTTATAATTATAGATTATAATTATTGTTACTATATATGATATATAAAATATTTATAAACAAATAACTATATATAATACGTAGGATATAATAATAATATATATTATTATATCACAGTATCACCAAGGTTGGAAGAGACCTCAAAGATCATCAAGTCCAACCCATTGCCACAGACCTCGAGACTAGACCACGGCACCAAGTGCCACGTCCAAACGTGCCTTGAACACTTCCAGGGACGGTGACTCCACCACCTCCCTGGGCAGCCCATTCCAGTAGTGAATGACTCTCTCAGTGAAGAACTTTCTATGTAGTATTAGCTATTATATATTGTATTATCTATATTGTGGCCTTCCAGTATCTGAAGGGGGCCTACAGGAAAGCTGGTGAGGGACATTTTAGGGTGTCGGATAGTGATAGGACTAGGGAGAACGGAGCAAAACTAGAAGTGGGTAGAGTCAGAGGGGAGGTTTGGGAAGAAGTTCTTCACCGTGAGGGTGGTGAGACACTGGAACAGGTTGCCCAGGGAGGTGGCGGAAGCCTCATCCCTGGAGGGTTTTAAGACCAGGCTGGATGGGGCTCTGAGCAACCTGACCTACTGTGAGGTGTCCTTGCTCACGGTGTGGGGGTTGGAGTTGGATGATCCTTGAAGTCTCTTCCAACCCTGACAGTAACATTCTTATAGAATAATCTAGCATTATAACACAGTCACTAAATACTTAGCAGAAACACTGCAGAAATCAGTATTAGTTTACTATGACACTAATAAGTATTACATTTCAAAATGGGGAATACACCTTTGTTTTCCCCATTTTCCTGTAAAAAAAAGAAAAACAACCTTCATGTGGCTAAACTTGAATCAAATTTTAAGATACTTTTTATTAATTTATTAATTTCATGTTCAGAAATACCCAAAGCAAACTAAACTATGACAGAGCTTTTGATGAGCATGTGCATGACTTACAACTAGACTCTAGGGATATATGTGTGTGTGTATATATATAACATTTTTATATGTTAACTACATATTTTTAAGCATACTCAAGTTAATAGCTGTATAAAAGCAGATTTTTTTGACCCTAACTCTGACACATCCATCGCCATAGAATTAAAAAAAGAAAGATATTCTAGCCTCAATATTTGATCAATGGCTTCTAATTTCTTCAAAACAACAGCATTCAGACTACTTTAGCCCAACATCATCTTCAATTACAATTCTATCCTTTTATTACACTGGAGAGAGAGAAAAAGAATAATAGAGGTAAGTGTTGCTAAGATGCCTCTCATACAGTATTTTTCCAGCAATCAGTAGATGCACTGCTTTACAAATCACCTAAGTCTTTACTCTGGAGAGCTTACAACTACAGCAAGCAAATCAAGCACAACAACCCTTCCATTCCAAGGAGATAGGAGGACATTCTTTTTTAACATATTCATGTTAAATGAAGAGATCTTAAAACGACTCACGATCCTCAAAGTCAAGCAACTCCAAAGTAGCATCCGAATCTGGCACAAAGGGGCATGTTTTTCTCCTTGCCCTCCACAGGTGCATCTGGGCTGCATCAAAAGAAGCGTGGGCAGCAGGTGAAGAGAGATGATTTTGCTACTCTGCTCTACTTTGGTGAGACTTCACCTGGCATATTGTGTCAAGCTCTGGGGTCCCCAACACAAGAGAGGCGTGGGCCTGCTGGAGCAGCTCCAGAGGATGGACACAAGGATGGTCAAGAGGGCTTGGAGCACCTCTCCTGTGAAGACAGCTGAAAGAACTGGAGCTGTTCAGCTTGGAGAAGAGAAGGGAGACCTTTAGCTGCATTTCAATGTCTGACAGGGACCTACAGGAAGGCTGGGCAAGAACTGTTTAGAAGGGCTTGTGGTGGCAGGATGAGGCGGAATGGTTTGAAATTGTAGTAGGGTAGGCTAAGGTTGGACACAATGAGGAAGTTCTTTACAATGAGAGCAGTAAAATATTGGAACGGGTTGCCCAGGGATGTAGTTGAGGACCCATCCCTGGAGATACTCAAGATCAGACTTGATGTGGCCCTGAGCAGCTTGATCTAGTTGGAAGCGTCTCTGCTGACTGCAAAGGGGTTGGACAAGATGACTTTGAGGGTCCCTTCCAACCCAATGCAGTCTGTGAGTCTGTGCACAGATGCACATCAACTCACCTCTACAACACAGGCACAGGAGGGAAGGTCTGGAACCACACTGCATCAAAGACACAAGGGAAATGTACTTGCCCCAAAGCCCCACTAAAATCCAGGAGAACAAGCTGGGGCCCAAGCTCTTCTACTCTTTGTGTTATCTCATCGTGATCTTTTTTTTCTGACTCTTGCTACCTATGCCTTTGCTCCAACATTTGCAGAATTATGCCCAACAAAACTATCACCCCAAAGGATGAGGTGGAGGAAAACAGGAGTATTTCATGCATGAGCAACAGGACAGAGACTCACAAGAACACAGACTGAGATGTTTATTTATATTGGGGGCTAAACATCACAGAATCATTATGGTGCAAAAAGACCTCCAAGATCATCAACTCCAACCATTCAGGTTTCTTTTTCAATTCTGTATCTTTTCAAACTGAATTTTTCAGATGGCAGTATAAGGTCTGTCCAATTGCAACAGTCATTTACTTTCCTTCAGAGTGTCTCCTCTTTCATTTTCAGATCAGCCCTAAACATCTTCACTGGGTCCTTCAGGAGGACTCTTAAAAGAGCGTTAACTGCTCGACAGCCAAGCACAAACCACTCTCAAAGCAGACAGGCCACGTTTTCAATGCAAGTTCTGCTACCACAACAGCAGTGCCTGCAGGATCCAAATGGAATTGTGTTGCTCTTAATAAGCTCCTTTGCAAGAGTAATTTTTTTTTTCTTTCAGTGAAAAACCTCAGTCGTCAGCACTCTGCTGAGATGTACACTCCTTTCAGTTCAAAGATGATGTGCTTCCATAAGCCAGGAGACTTCCCTTGTGGCCTCAGGCAGCACCATCACACTGCTCCTGCTACTTATGAGTTATACACTTAATAAACGTGGAGAAGGACTTAGGGGTGTTGGTGGATGAAAAGCTAGACATGAGCTGGTAATGTGTACTCACAGTTCAGAAACCAACTACATCATGGTCTGCACCCAAAGCAGTGTGGGCAGCAGGCAGAGGGCAGTGATTCTTTTTCTCTGCTCTGGTGAGACCTACAGTGTTGGGTCCAGTGCTGGAGCCTCAACGCAAGAAAGATAAGGACCTGTTGAAGTGGATTCAAAGGAGGCAAAAAAAGTGACCAGAGTGGGGACAGCTCTGCTACAACACAGGCTGATACAGTTGGGCTCGTTCAGGCCACAGAAGAGAAGGCTCCAAGGACACCTTATTGCTGGCTTTCATTACTTAAAGGGGATCTGTAAGAAAGACAAGGACCTTCCAACCAAGAATGTTCCATGATTCTGTGATAAGAATATCACTTGTTATTGCCTCCACGTTACCAGAATCTTCCCCACACCTAAGCAAGTGAGGAAGTTAGTGGAAAAAAAAAAACAAACAACAAGCAACTATGACGAGACAAATACAACCTTTGTTTTATTAGGCAGGGAATGCTTAGACCTGTAGGCACAGATAGTAGAGATCAATGGTGCCAAGGAGCGTGCCAATGAGGTTGCCTTGGCCTGGAGCAAAGCCCTCCAGGAAACACAGAGCTGAGACAATCAGGTGCAACAACTCAATGTATGAGAGAAAATAATGTTCAATCTAGAAATGACATAGCTTATCTAAATTATGTCTTAATCCTATTTTTCCTTCTTCCACCACCTCAGTCTTATCCCTCTTTTCCACCAAAAAAATCTATCAGAAAAGTTTGCCCTTTAGCTAAGAGAGAAAAATACAATAAAGCAGCACAAATCCCACTGAGCATAAGATAAAAATTCTGGATATCTTTAATGACAACCAATTACCAATAGCAACGTTTAGGATCAAAAAAAAAAAAAGAAGTTACTTTAAAATATTTTCTTTTTAGAAACTACTTCTGGTGATCACTGTTAGATTTGGCAAACACTAAGGTTTCATTTATAATTGATTAACGCAGATTATCACTTCCTATACCCACTGCAGACTAAATTAATTTTATATTATTAATGATTACTAACAGAAAGGTGGTTATCAACTATCATGAGGTTTCCTCTAAAAGATGTAT
Source organism: Ramphastos sulfuratus (assembly GCA_013399055.1). Lineage (NCBI taxonomy): Eukaryota > Metazoa > Chordata > Aves > Piciformes > Ramphastidae > Ramphastos > Ramphastos sulfuratus. The sequence continues at coordinate 2,437 of WBNM01027987.1, read as the reverse complement.
AGCTGATAATTAACAAGGTAGCAGCAGACTGTACACTGGCAAGCTGGCTTAGTCATTAATAAAATCATTTGTGTGTTATTTGTGCCCGACTATAAATCTGAATATAAACCAAAATGTTCTTTTCTCACCTCCATGTCTAGTCTGCCTCACTAAGGGAAAAAAAAAAAAAAAAAAAAAAGCAATCTGAAGATGTTTTCTGTAGGCAACTGAAGAAAATGCCTGGAAGAGTTAATACTGAGATTGGCTTTTGTTTAACGAAAGCAAAGAGAGAAGTGCTGCATTTCCCTAATAACTCCCAATCATAATGCTTAGAGAAGAGGGAAGATAATTTACCAGGTGTACACATAATCTTTGCTGAATTACCAAAACACTGCAATGAAAAGAGGAAGCTGGTGAAATGCAGGGAGAGGGGAAACACCCGTATGCAGGCAATAGTCTAGCTTAATAAGGGAGGTAGTTGAGGCCCTATCCCTGAAGATATTCCAGGTGAGGATTGACAGGACTCCAGGTAACCTGATCTAGTTGAGGATGCCCCTGCTGACTGCAGAGGGGGTTGGATGGGATGAGCTTTGGAGATCTCTTCCAACCCAGACCGTTCTATGATTAATAATATGGGAATGGAATAAGGAACTTGGATCAGGTACTGTAAGAGTGAAGTTTTGCTGGAGTACACTTAGGATTACCAAATGGCCTAGGTTAGGTAGAAGTGATCTACTTTGGTTACACCCAAATACTGCATTTTGGATGTGCTGTCTTGCTAATCAAGGGTACAATTACTATGATAATTTTGCCATATACATACCCACACTACTACTGTAAATTCAAATCATTTTCAGCATCTTTGCCTTGACAGTTACCAGGTCGATGCCACTTTTGTAAGGTTGTGGGGGTAAATTGACTTTATCCTCCTCTTAATTGAGTTTGGCCTCCTGTTAAGACAGCATTCTTCAAAAATGCCAACAGGTGAATATGTGGCATAGTATTTCTGGCATCAGAGAGATAGGTAAGTTCATCCTGTTTTCCAGTGAAGGAGTTAACAAGAACTTCACCCCCAAAAATACATTAATTTTTACTTAATGTCTATAAAGAGGGGTGGGTCTCAAGTGGAGGGGACCAAGCTCTTTTTGGTGGTGCACAGCAATAAGACAAGGAACAATGGATACAAACTTGAACAGAGAAGGTTTCACCTCAACGTGAGGAGAAACTTCTCTACAGTGAGGGTGACACAGCACTGGAACAGGCTGCCCAGAGAGGTTGTGGAGCTTCCTTCTCTGGAGACTTTCCAAACCCATCTGGATGCATTCCTGTGTGAACTACCCTAGGGAATCCCACCTGGGCAGGGGGGGTGGACTGGGGGATCTCTGGAGGTCCCCTCCAACCTCTAACGTTCTCTGATTCTATAATCACACAGGATACTGCTAATAAGATCTTTTATTTATTTTTGCTATAAATTAATGTCAGACTTTATTTTGTTGTTGTTCTAAATCTGTGAACACTTTTAAATGTCATATTTACCAAATGTTGAGGTGAACAACAGTTATGGTCAAACATAGTCCCCTGTGAGACACCATTCTTGGTGTATCAAGCAACAATGAGCAATGTGCATTACCTATCAAGGTGTTCCATGAGGACTGGACAGTCCTAGGAGAAGAAGAGAGTTTCTTCTACTTAATTTTTAAGCTGCATGCTTTTATACATGCAAATAGGACTACAAAAAAAAAAAAAAAAAAAATCAAGCATTTTCCTTGCCTGCACACTCCCAACTCTTCAGAAGGGTTGAGGCTGGATGAGGCCCAAGCCTTCATCTCTGCAAATGCCAGGGAACAGGCATTCCAGAGCAGTGGGAAATAGCACACTGGAGATGCTGGCTGCTCTTCCACTAGGTTTTCTGACAGCAGGAAACTACAAAGACAGAGCACAAAGCACTAAGCAAGCACCCAAGTGCCTCAGAAACTGCATTTGGCATCTGAAACTAGACAAATATCACAGGAATGACCTCGCAAAGCACAGATCTCCCAAAGCCATGCTGTAAGGAGAGGAAGAGAGATAGCTACCCTTTATTTACATGTGCAAAGGACTGTCATGCAGGAAGTGCCTTGCAGTTTCCTATGCTAGCTAAATCAGACTTAAAGAACCATAGAATGTTTTGAGTTGGATGGGGTCTTTAAAAGTCATTTAGTTCAACTTCCCTGCAGTGAGCAGGGACATCTTCAACTACATCAGGTTCCTCAGTGCCCCATCCAGTCTGACCTGGAATGGTTCCAGGAGCACCTATCAGCTCTCAGGGCAACCTGTTTCACCATCCTCATGGCAAAAGAAATTTCTTCCTTCTATTTAAAGCTGCCCTCTTCTAGTTTAAAAGCCATTGCTCCTTGTCTAGTCTACAACAGGCCTTGCTGAAAAGACTGCCCCATCTTTCTGATAGGCCCCTTTAAGT